>JABASC010000222.1:0-52436 GCA_019776185.1 Plutomurus gul
AAAGTGAGAAAGCTGCGAGAAATTTAGTTGTAATTTAAGTGCTGCAATAGTGTCTAAGAAATATGAGAGTGCATGTTGGTGCTAGTTCCAGTCACCATTACATCTCCACGTACAATGAGAATGTTCTCCACTTTAATCTGCGAATTGCCAACAATTTATTTACTTATTAGTAGTATATACTTATATATACGTACGTAGAGGGGCTTTGGTGGTATGATGCAAGGAAATCAAAACGTGCTTTCCTCCGATCTTATCTACGATAAGTACTCGCTAAGCATCTCAGTGCGCCCTGCTGAATACACCAAAGTCATCTTGACTTGTGAATCTAAAGATTGAGAGATGTAAATAATTTCGGAACCTTCACTGTGCTGCCCCACAGTGCTATACAAATACATTCGGAATATTATTACAGGGAATCACTATCAGGGCACAGAGAATGAATGGGGAATGAGTGGAGGGAGTGGGAGTCGTTCATTGTGTCTAGTTCTACATTCACCAGTTACAATTACAGAAACAGTCAGGCGAACAGCGAACCGGCCTCCAGCCCCACCAACCAATACAATAAGAAGCAGCTAAAATAAATGCTACTTATGCAAAACATTAGCTGAAGCTAATGATGTAAATGTAAATGTCTATTGCATCCAGAGCGAAGTGAGCAATAATAATTATTAATATCAATATTTCGCACCCTGGGGTATCTTGCCAGGGAGGAAGGGAAGCAGTGAAAGCAAGTTAATGTTTAGCACAAATGTACAGACATGGTTGTTGTAGTGTGGAGCGGAGCAGAATTTAGAATGCGAGAAATATTTGTACAAAGTCATGGAATGGAATGTCTTTTCACAGCAATGATCGTCTACCATTTTCCAAAGTTAGCAGCAAAGGAAGATTCTGGTCATGACAATAATTTTTTCCCTAAATAGAGTATTAGGAAGGAGAAAGTAGGGCTTAGTCAGACTCGTCGTCGGTGGAAGTTGAGGAGAATAAAATTTCTTTGTGTACTTTGGCTTTGTGGGAAGAATGTCGCTCCGGCTCCGGCTACGCTACATTATAAGTGACAGAGTGAGAGAGTGTGAATATACGTCGCATTACATATTACTGTTTATAGTTAAGTGTTGGAAATTTGCGTATTACTTCTGTGTATGTAGTGGTAGTGGCTGGCTCTATGGGCTCTCCGTCCTTTTAGTCTGTGTGCACAAAAATTTGTAGTACAAATAGAATTTACTGTAAGGGTGTGTAGCAGATGTATGTGTATGTATGTACATGTGACTACAGAGATACGCATCTTGAATACTATACATGTGTGCAATGCTCAGTAAGTACACTCACAATAAGTAAGCACCTACACAAAACACACACATATATATATGTGTGTGTGATAAGGATACGGGTCTCGACTCTTCGCACTCGTCCCACTGTGCAGACAGAGAAATGAGTACTTTCTTTAGTAGAATGTGATAGAAAGTCTACTTTATGAGGAAAAGATGTGCTGGAAAGGGTCTTAAATGCTTTCGGTTGCTCTCCTACACTTCTTGTCTGGCTAACTGCTGTGAGTTGACAAGAGTTGAGGCAAAGAGGAAAAGACTACAGCCATTTTTTATGTAAAAAACCTCAATCCGCAATTCTTTTTGTCTTCTTTCATGCTCTAATTCTTTACTGGTCTCTCCGTCATCGAATGTTCCTGGAGACTCCATTATAAACCAATAATATTATATACTTACAACCTTATATACACATATCTCACTCAGTGTACATGTATGTATGTATCGTCCTCGATTTAACTGCAAAGTACACAGGGTCCCCGACCACGGGCGTTCCACTAGTATCTAATGATAATAGTAATAATAACAATAGCAATAATAATATGACCACGTACAATTGTACAGAGCCTCGGGATTGGCAAAGTACATGCATCCCGCAAATAGCTGCTCTGTATGTGCTTGCATACAAATTTCTCGTAGTAGTATATGTATATACGTATATATAGTTGCTTATGAAAGTGTGGTGGCGACGAGTTCAATTGTAACATGAATACAGTGCGGGGAAAAGAAATGGGGTCCGAAGCAGTAGAAATGTACAGTTGGTGGTTGAATGAACCGGAGAGTTTCTTTGATATAAAATATGGTATTTTCTGTTGACAATGAGACTCTTATGATATCAAATATGTAGTGTGAGGATAGATGGCTAGAGCTCTATTGCTTGTATATTATCCGCGAGCACGCCACACTACTAAATACTATAGTTTTGTAGGAGGGTTGTTTCATTGACTATTACTTTTTTGCAGTCTCACACATTTACACGAACAACAAATATACTTTCATGAGTACACAAAGACACACATGGTAATATTATATGTAGTAGCAACCTATTTCATAATAAATGGCTTCAGAATGTCTTGTTGATGTCCGTTTGGCTTAGCTTTCTCAATTTTTTCTCATTCTCTCCGCTCTCTGTCTCACATGTGCTGCTAGATGTGTTTACTGATGTGTTCTCTCCTAATGCGTAATATAAAGGCATTAGTCGAATTGCTGGTTGGCTTGCAAAAATAAGTAAGTGCGCTAAATTGCACCGTCAGTAAGCGTTGCCGCTCTCTCACTTTTGTATCTGTCTCTATCCTATGTTATATGTGTGTACACGTCTTGTGCGGCCACTAAAACAGTGACCCTGAGTTCCTTAACGGTGACTTTCACCCCAGGAATTAAACCCACAGCGTCTCCTTTGTTTACCTTCAACATGCACCAGATATCGTATCTTTCGTATCTGCGTAACTGTGCATGTTGTAAATCAACTTTTTCGACAAATCAGAACATAAGCAACTTAAGCAGGCAGAAAAAAAAGACAAATTGGTGCTCTGATTGGTCAGTTGAGTTTGCGGGAAAAAATATTTTTCCCTTGGTTTTCCGCGAATACGCGCTTACGCAGATACGAAATACCTCATCGTGTGAACCCCTGCTGTGTGCTGTACAGTCGTAATAATACGTGTGATCATGCGTACAATACTCTCGTACGTAATTCAGTAGTGCACACATGTTCGGAGGCTACACAGTACATTTTCTATAAGGTAAAAGGTTGTGTTTGTGACAAGGTGCAGATTTTAGCGCATTTATTATACTTTCCATCAACTCTGCAGCTCCACAACTAATTTTCTTTTCACTGGTTTTCAAATCTGTTCCAGTTTTTTTTCCACTAATATTATTTGTTGCACGTTCTTCTCATGTGCTTGTCACTGACTTGAAAGCCCGCTTTACTATTTGATGCAATTTGTATGTTGTTGTGATGCTCGTTTTACTCTGTGTATAATTTTTCCTACATTCTATTCTATAATGGTAGCGTCTTTAGGATTTTTTCTTTCGTATTCAGTGTTTGTACGTCTATAATGAATACGTATTTCATTGTCCTCGTGAGGTTTTCTCGTTGCACAGTATTAATTTGTAATAAGAATGGCGCGTATTTTTTCCTTTATTTGAAATTATTTGAAAAATATATGACATTTCAATGAAAATCGTTGTTGCTGTACAAATACAAAAAGTAGCCGTAGAGAAGCTGAGAAAGTAATTGATTTGATTGTGACGGCAAGAAAAGCTGCGGCTTTGAGCCAAGCTAAATTAGTGAGTTTTTGGCGTTGTTTGTAGACGATCCACTAGACGAGTGGTGATAAAATGTGTTGCTTTGTGTTCTTTTTTTACAGTTGAACTTCCTAACGGGCAACTCACTCCTAATAACAATACTCCGTTGTTAACTCAGGCATTATCAGGTTGGTGCATCACATCTACTTCTTCTCTCCCTTGTATTTACGATATTCTCTGAACAAAAAGATCGATCCGTAGTCGTACGTTCTGTGTGTATTCAACTCACATATACATACTACTACTACGATCGTCCACACTACAAAATACTTTTATTCTATTCATAAAATTACCACTTACTTATAGTTTTCCTTAGAGTGTTAGTAGTGGCAGCAGTAGCATTGCTGCCTGCCAGTACACCAGTTCTGCATCATTTTCAACGACAACTACGTACATAGAGCTACGGGCGCACTTTACCTCTGCACACAGGCCTATTGTTGCTCGTGTGCTGCTCTTATAAGTAGAAATAAGTTGCGGTAGCTCCCAAGAAGAAGCTCTGCACTTGACCTTAATGTGTTTACACTGACTGCGTCTCATCTCTCTATGTACTTGTTTACTAACTACGTACACATGTCTGAATGTACATATACTGTTATATTATAGATATAATATATGTAGTCGTTGTAGTCATCGATAACAATGAGCAGAAGTGACGGCCGTGGAATTGACTGCGGAGAGAGACTTGTGGCAATATGACGAGAGAGAAACGACTACAATAACTCTACCATTGTGCTCCTCCATAGAGTTCATTTATTTTCATTCTTCTCCTTCAATAAATATATTGCACAGACTGGCGGCTATATAAGCCTGCTGAATTCATCATGTTTGCAATCCATCGGTTTTTTGTCGATTTTCCCTGTCGTCAGGAACAACGCTACCATTAGCTCACACCGTACCCACCACCACTCCAGCCAACCAAACCGCTTTCCCACCAATCCACACTCCTACTACTACCAGTTACTACCTAGTCTAATACCACCAATACCCGCTACTACCCACTATGTACTTTTTTTTACCTTTGGTCGTTCAACGTGTGCACCACATTCTCTCCATGATTGTGACACGTCTCCGCGATGCAATTCAGGCCAGCGCACACTATGCAATCATGTACGCAAATACTACAACATTGGTTTTCTGTGAGTTTTGAACGTTTAAAGTAGATCGCTGCGACTACACAAGCCTTCAGCCGCAAAAAATGTTTCTGCTACTACCAGTAGTAGCAGTAGTAGTAGTAGTAATAGTAGAATCCATAATATTCGACAAAGTTGAGCCAAGTCTTTTGCCACACGAACGTTGATCTACAAGTGAAACTAACTGAACTAAATGATCTGCAGCAATGGAATATCTCTAGTATGTACCTAAAGTATGTACCTATAGTATGTACCTATAGTATGTACTGTAGTAGGTGGAGAGGGGAATGAAAAACTGTTTCCGTTCATAGTACTACTCGCTTATTCTCAGAGTGGGCTCTTTCGTCTTCAGCACCAATACATAAATATGTACATTACTTCTTTCATCGACCCAGAGAGAGTGGTGGTGGTGGTGGTGGTGGTGGTGGAGAGAATGGCCACAGCATAGCATATCCTCTAGGCAATAAATATAGCCATAGACACTTCTGTCATTTCATCTTAAGAGAAGCCCATCCAATTTTTCAGGCAATGGACCAGACTTGACTCTGCCGCTGCATAGTAGCCCATTATTTTAGTTTAGTATTCTGCCAAAGACTCTGCTGTGCTACTAGTAGAGCGAGTAGAGAGAGTAGAGAGAGAGTAGAGAGAGTAGCACGGAGCGCTTGCAGTTTTCTTTTGACAGTGCACCTCCACCACACACCACTATATAGTAGTGTATGTACGTATATAAATATATACGGTGGCCGTCTTCTCCGGGCATCACATTTTACCTTTCGATTATTGGATTGCTTACTCTTTGACGACCACACACGTTGATTCTATATTTATTTACGTCCTTTCAAGTAATTCTCAATCTTCCCTTCCCTCAATCATTTTTGGGTGGAAGCACGCCCTTCTCTATATCGTCCCACTTTCATTTTGTCAATGTGACTTTCGCCCTATCATCAACAGCACCAGCAGTCACGGATAGCTCCACTTTCACTACGAGTCTTCGAGCATTTGTAAATATAATTTTGATTTCCTCCCAACATATTGATTGCGCTTCCACCAGAAGATCCACCATTTCTCTCTCTCCCTTTTATCGACGGACAGAAACGAATCTTTTAGATTAATAACTACATTAGAAATAGAAAGACTCTCTGCTATTTAAGTACAGTACATATTCCTATTACGGCCCTAGTTTATTTATGTATACGGTTTGTTGCGAATCTCTTTCCCCCAGTCGCCAAAATTACATTAGATAGTGCCAAATATATACTTATATGTATTAGGTATAGCAATTGACTTCAACAAATTAAATGAATGCTTAGCAACAGAAATGGTCAGTCTTAGGTCAAACTCGTAATCAGACAAGGCTAGCAGAAAGTTTAAGTATGAATGTTTGAATTAAATGAAATCCTGTGTGCAGATGAACTGCTATAGTTACTTATGATGAGCCACGATTTACTGTACATGGAATACGTACATCCATTTTAATGTTTATTCCTGTTTGAAAACAATTCTGAAATGGATGTGTGCCCTACTTGGAGAAATTCACGTTTTGAAGTCAATGCTGCGTGTATTGTGTTAGGGAATGTTTTGACCTAAGACATTTTCTTCAGTGTACACATTTTTTTATTATATGTAAGCTATTATGTGTTTAGATTTATTTGCCTTTTAGTTGCACGGTACATGGGCACCACAAATGGCTTTGCGTAGAACTTATTCATGTTGGCAATATTATGGGTACTGCAGTACCTGCGTTTATAGATCCACTCGACCGTGTATTCAGTATACTTCCTCAACATACACAGTATAATAAAATGTACTACTGATGTACGGGCTTATTATTATATCATTATCGATTTCTAATATTAATATCGACTGAAGCAATGTGCTCCTTTTCCTTTATGATAAAACTACAAACGCCAAGTCGGAGCTGGAAGCTGACATACGAGGCTCTCTCTAGCTCCAACAATCGGCTTTCGATGTGACCGAGCTCAAATCACCAACCAATCCTATCTAATACATTTACGTAATAGACTGTATGCAGTCTAGCCAGCCAACTGCGAAAAGTAAAGGCTTTGATTCCGAATAAATGCGACGGAGGAACTTAATACAATTGGCTTGGCTTGGCTGAGAGTTAATCAGAGGACTCTTTCTGAAAATTTCCATACTGATCTCTATAATAATATGGTAGAATTATGTTAATAATAATGTGAGATATAACTGTAAAAATTCCCAGCAGCAACGACTACTTCCCTTCACCATCACAATTTATCATAAATATAATTTGCGATGTATATGTACTATAATTTTCTGTTGTTGAATTGTGTGAATGGATTATGTTTGTGTCTTGTCGCAGAGAGCTCGGTCACAGCTTTGATTTCTTCTGGTATTCATTTCAGCTATATTTTATCTTCATGTCTTACTTAAGACTAATAATTTAATACCTAACTATATATTTACGTACATTGATAGTCGTATAGCACGGTGGAGCAGTTGATGACCTAAGTTCAATATAATCCTACTCATGGTTGGCCCATATACTTTGTACTTTGTATGTATAGCTACATTATATTATATAATCAATATTTTGTAGTTAACACTGATATTCTACTTTCTATATATAGTTCTTATTCATTTAATTAATATAGATACAATACAAAGAGTGGTAGTTCCTTGTTAAAGTCATGACGCCATGATTCCTTTTCCTCTGTACTTCAGAGTTTTGACACTTTTCCTAGTTTCTCAACTTGGATGGGCTAACTACAATTTAAAAAGCCTAAAACTTTGGTCGCCCACTATGACTTCTTTATAATAAATTGTAACAAAGTGGATGTAGCGCATCGTGACACGGTTTGCTTTCACCATCATTTTACAAGGTGTGCCTGGGCCAACCAGAGTCCCACTCAAATGTGCGAAAGTTACTGTGACGTCACAGGTCACACGTACAGTGCTCCCACTTTTATTCCATGGGTGAACTGTACTGCGACAATGGAATCGTATGTCTGTTGACCGTGTGGGCAAATAATTACAATGTGTTAAGATATTCTCGTCTGAAATTAATATTTTCAGAATCCAGTATACACACACGTATAAACTGGGCTAGTGCTTTCTTTTCATGTTTAATTTAAAGGTTGAGTACTTGTAAGAGCCTCTTGAGTATTTTAATTTTTCCTACAGAATTATATACTTACAGAAAGTACGGCGCATGAAATTTAAAAATTGCATACGTAAATGGACAAGTAAAAATAACACAGTAATGTGTTATGTTTACATGTCCGGGTGGCAGTGCTACTTACGTTCGGTTGACTTACATAGGAAATTGCTAAATGTACACTAATGTCATTCATACGGCCGGTATGTAGTTTTTGGTCAGTCAAGCGTTTGTACTTGTCTCTGATAGGAATCAGATAAGAATAATGGAAAGCGCACGTGTGTATTATATATAATGTCATTTCACATTCCTAGATGTTATACGAACGCAAACACAATTTTTAATAATATTACATATGTCATTATGTAGATGAGTCATTGGGAATGTCTAGCTTTTGGAAATGTAGAAAATTATGGCTATGCTTCGCGAGGGAAAGCATCGTCGTGAATTGTTAGAGACGTTGTTGTACTGAGCGTACAAACGCAGGATTTACGGCGAAGGAAATAAGAATGGTGTAGCAGTAAAACAAAGCAGGATTGCTATTTTTCTCTTGACTGTGAACAATATCAAAAGAGTGTGACAACATAAAGAAAGAGATTAATGAATGGACTTTATTTTAATTATTCTTTAGTTATAAGCAACTATCCAGGAGCCGGATTCGCTCCGCCAGCATCGCCATCGAACCGGGCTTTCCCTACACCAAATTCTCCAGGACCCATGGACATTTACGCTGGAAGCGATCCGGTTGGATACGTCCAAGCTACTTCTCCACAACCTTCCGGGTTCCCAACGCTCGCCACCGTCTCCAGGGTTAGTATTTTATGTGCTCTGCTCAACACTTTGTAGAGCTTCACACAGAAACACACACTGCCTAATGCCTTGTGCTTTTTAGCAATCAGTACTTTTCAAATAACTTGGTGCTCCACACGAATAGTTTTTGAGCTCAACTTCAATCTTGTAAGAGCAAGTTTAAAAATTATGTAGCTATGTACTTATATTGACTGACTAAGTAGCAAATGTTGTTGACTTTTTAACCATCTAATTTGAAGTAACTAAAATCTCAGTTTTTTTTCAAAATCATTTTAGTGTATTTATTTACTTAGGTTAGTACAGTAATTCAACTTTTAGTGTAATGTAAGCGGCCGATTTATTCATTGTGTCCGACAGCTGCTTATAAAAATTTTAAACTCACATTAGTTTTAACCTCATATTTATTTAATGTAACACATACTCATTAAGTAGATGCAGGCTTTTGTAATTTCCTGCTTAATCATTCCTCCTTACAGTGATTTCCAACGTATCAATCTAGTTTTACTAACCATAATTTAGTCTTGCAATGCTTTCTGGAAAAAAGCCCGTTGTGTAACTGCATTATGTATTTATTAGCTTTCATTAAACTGCAATCGATCAGTAATAATAACAACTGTCCTTTTTATTGCTCTTTTATTTTATTACATATATCCCCTATGTAGTTAATATCCTTTCTGTAGTATACAAAGCGCTTTGTAAAACGTTGATGTCTGCTAGCACTATGGACAAATGATCATCAGTTGAACAATTTGAAAGCCACACTACTACCACACTCACTGCCAGCAACTTTTGGATGTACGACCAGCTCTGCATTTGATATATTATTTACAGGATATAGCACAACGCCCACCACCACCACCACCACCACAATACAAAGACTGTGCTCTATCTTGGCTAAACTAGGCCAAAAAACTTACAACCTGCACTGCAAAAATCACAAAGACTGTTACCCAAAATGTTTGAATACATAGTGAAAATTTCCTTGATCTCTCCACATGAACATATTGTCAGGAACAGTTGCAACCCCCTATAGAAAGCTGCATACTGCGCCTCAGATACGAAAAAAATTGCTAGGGAGAGAGAGAGAGAGAGAGACATGCTGTGAGGAAAATTGTATTCAACCTCAAGTATTGCAAAACTCTGTGAGAAAATGGCTGAAGAGTGAAAAGTCATAATTCATAATCCACAGTCAGATTCCCGTAAATTCGTTTAAGAATTGTGTAGTCTCTCACGTCACAGTTTGCTTAACGGGCACGATTTTCACGTCAACAGTACATCCAGCCATACGTTTTGATCATATCAAGTTGGTTTTTGAGCGTGGAGTCCTCGTGCACAGGACGAACGCAGTCATCCAATTCCGTACTGCATTCTTTGCAATTGGGCAATGGTCCGAGTGTGCCAAAAAGTAATTGGAGTCTACATTATAGGGAAAAGAGGCAGTTGACGATAGAATTTTTCACAACTTGCCAGTTCCTCCCATCATATAACAATATAGTTAATAGTAGCTGTGGAGGGGCTCCACAATGGCTTACTATACAATACGAATGCATAATTATATGTAGAAATTCATATGCCTCGTTACTAGAAAACGTGTCCAATCGAAACATAATAGCGTCACTTAGAGGCTCTCTCTCTCTCCCCGTCTCTCTCTCCGTCTCTCTTTATGCTATGCTGTCTCCGTAGTATTCGTCTGTAGTTACATCCTCGTTTACAAGACACTCGTTAGCGTAAGTGCACACAGGCACACACACACACACATACACACACACACAGTGGAACAAAGCGCTGTAAACTGAAACGGATGTCTGTCTCCGTTTTCTGGTGCCTGATTGTGAGTGAGGTGAGTATGTGGATCGTATGTCGATATGTGTAATGCAGAAATTGAGTCGTTTTGACATTCTATACGCTGTAGTAGCTGCTTTCCAAGTGCTTTCTGCTAGCTTTTAATTTTATGGAGCTGACAAACGCTTTCCGTTGTGCTCTTCGCGAAAATCGTCCCACAGCACGATACATTGACAATGAAATAAATTGCTTTCTGATTTCGTTACTACTAACAGAAACAGAAATAGCATTCAGTGGCTCAGTTGTTGGCAGTAGTTAGCAAAAGTGACGACATTGGAAGAAGAAATTTCTGGTGGATGCCGATTTCATTTCATATTTTCATTTCTGGTAGATGATGAGGCCAAATGAGTGAGTGGGCCCATTGTTGAGCAATGTGAGAGATTGGTTACAAGAAGAACAGTTCTCTGCTTATTTGCCGCATCCCCATCCACACAGAAGGCACAGAATCTGATTGACGTTTATTTTTCTTGATGTTGATATTGACACTTTCACGTTTGCTGTGTTCTCAGGACTTGGATAATGTTGTATATAAATTGTGCCCTGTGGATTATCAACTTGGGAAGTTTCTATTGCCATTACGTCAATCGTCTGTTCAAGTAGATGATCAGTTGAAAGAAGGTAGTAAAGTAGTAGCTGGGCTGGAGAGAGAGAGAGAGAGCGAAATAAAGAAAGAAAGAAATAAGAGAATTCGCTCACAAAGAATTGTCTGCTTCATTGTGCAAAAGAGGAAGGAAATGAAATAGACGGCTCGGCGAAAGTTGGTTATTTGAAGAGAAAAGCTAAAGTTAAGAAATAGACGTTGACGGGATCTGACTGTGTGATGGGATACGAAATGATTTGACATGTAGCATAAACATCATAATAATATATTTTGTATCCGACTCCCTATCCTTCCACTATATGGCTCACCTACGTCGTGTGCATTAGTGGACTTGATCTTTTTCGCTGCTTCCCACTATCACTCTGTTTCTACAGACTCTCCTTCGCTGTCTAATTGAAATGTGTGTCTGTGTGTGCAGTTGGCTCGGCTCCGCTGCAGTCTACATTTCAAATAGTAGCTGCAGAAAGTACAAGTAGTAGACTTTGCCTAGAGACATCTTCTTAGTTTTCTCCCCTTTTGTATAAACCTTATACGGGATAGTACACAGCTATTTCCATTCGTTTCGGTGGGCTCACTGTGCCTTGGATTATTTGTGGTATTCTTACCAGTATTGGTTAGTGCACAAACAGCAGTAGCAGCAGAGCAACCAACCATTCCGGGTCAATACTAATAACACAGAGCAGAGCACAGAGAAGCAAAAGGCTACGTTTCCATGCATTTAAACCGACTGGAGGAGTTATATATTTCAGCTTGCTTACTCACATACTTACGTATATTTAGGCTCTACGCACTCACAATCATTTATTTGCCGTATAGAATCAGGAGTTTGTAAATAGTTTCAGCTGCACTGTATATATATATATGTGTGTATATATATATGTGTCCCATAGTTTTGTGTGTGTGTGTTCGGTGTAGTGGCAACTCCTGATGCTTTCTCCAGTCCTAGTGCACTGTGTGTGATGTTGCAAAGAACATTTTATCCAGATATACCACGGTAGCCTCTAAAGCAGCGTGAATATAGGATTTGTAGGCTGAGCATGGAGGAAAAGTGCTGTTCACGTGTGTAGATAGATATTCTCCGGTCGGATGGCAAGATGAATGAAGGAATAGAAGGATGTGGATGTAATATGATCTGACGTGCTCTGTTTGTTCACTGAAACCTATGTACTTATGTATCTGAGAGAGCCAGCTTTCTCTTTACTTTCCTCTCTCTTTCTCTCTCGCTCTCTGGCTTTCCATGCTGTGCCCTGTGTGCAGGTTCTTGCTGTTTGTGCTGCACGCTGACTGCGAGTAGTACATTGCATCAGAATACGATTTAAGCTTCAACCTGGCTCCGTGTGTCTTCAATTCCCATAATGGAATTCACCAGGGTGTCTGCTACGTTCGCCGTGAGTGACTAGGTTTACCTGCATCCACCTTCTTATCACAATCCATCTTCATAAGGCTGAATATCTACTGTGTGCATATTAGACGAGTTGCGGATAGTGACCTGAAATAAATTCTAAAAAAGTACATTGCTTGCTAATTCCATTTCCCCAAAGTTCCATCTTAGCAGTGTATCGAATATCGACTGACTACTCAAATCCGTCCATCTCCAATGACTTTGTATGTGACGCACATAATGTAATTCGCGAATAATGGGCACACTGTCACTACGGCGCTCCCAACTGCATCACCGTAGCCAAATCTAAATTTCCCAGTGCCTATACTTATATATGTACACGTAGAGATGCAAGATAGATGCCTCACCAGACCCCACTATGTATACTTGTTATTGGTTTGCTTTAAGTTGTCAAGTCGTTTGCGTTTGTCCTAGTAAATTGTAAAGTGACGCCGCTCGACCCGCTTCTTCCCCCCGTGCTCACTAGGGGCCTATTGCCCTGACACGGCGCACCGTACACACAACTACTACTTAATATGCAGGATTTGCACTTGGAACAGTGTCCGTGCAATAGGCCCCACAGCAAGACAAAACGCTATAACGAAATTCCTGTCTCAGCTTATCCCTTGGATGTTGGATTGTGCAGGAGGCTTTCAGCGCTTATGGAGGGGAATGATTTGAGCCATAGCTACTCTCGACCTGATGTATCCATGCTTATAATACATATGCATATGCAGTAGCTTGTGCTTTTTTTACATCTGTAGATCATACTGCCTACATGAGGATACACTACCACTACCACATCAACCATATGGTGTATGGATGGTGTACAATTAATATTCATTGAGATTGTGACGCATTGTAATTTTTACACAGGGGCCTTTAATACCTGCCGCTTTTACAAACGGATATCACTAACTCTGTCTCTCAATTATTCTTGTGTTTTGACGGCCACACGTGTGGGTCTCAAAATAAAACTCTCACCCTCATCCGAGTCAAGCACACATTGTAGACACTAGGACGAAACGGAACGGAAGATGTAGAAGAGGATGGAAAAAGGATGCTGACGAAACGGCGACGAGGGAATTGAGCATTGTACTGTACTGTGCTTGAGTTCTCTGTACACATATGTTACATACTACACTACTGCTAAACACTTGGACTAAACTACATTTCACAATCCACATGCATACCTGCACAGCAAATTACAAATACTACAACTTCAACTACCGTAACGTAACCAATATGATGTTCTGAGAATGATGGTTTATCTCTGCATATGTTTAAAATTAGTGTGGCAATCAGCGAGAACTCGACTTGTACAACAACTGCGACGACCCTGTGAAACTACTGAGACAGTGTCTTCTTCTTGTCGGTCAGGCTTGTTCTGTGTGTCTGAGTGTCTGAGTGAGCATTGACTATATGCAGAGACAGAGAGAACGGTAAAGAACACACGTACATGAATAAGTACTACATCACCGCCACCACTACAGATTATATAGCCAGTGCGTTATTACGGTTATCTACTACAACGACTACCACGTCTACTAGCACCACTGCGAGAGAAGATCTTATTGAGCGTGTAGTGGGAAGACGTGTATCCACAGTTCACTACAGGCTCACTACTGCTCTTCTATCAATGACAGCCGTAACAAGGCACTGCTCTCCGTCTGTTGTTTTTTTCTTCCTATCTCCATTGCTCCTGAAATGCAGTGCATTCATACAAACACACACACACACACACACACTACTGTACGGTGTATGTACTCTCACCCGAGTCACTACATGCAATCACCTCTCATACATACTCTCTATATTTACTGCATACAACCTTAACCGAAGAAACGAATGGAACTTTCACTACCATACTACTACATACGACTTCTACTACGGCCACCACTACAACTACCACTACTACTACCAACTACTACCAACTACTACCGACTACCAATCAAGTAAGCTATTCTCTACCTGATGTGTGTGTGTCACTTGTCATGCCATCATCCGAAACCCGGAAATTACGTACTTCCTTACGAAATAGTAATTTTAGTACATACATTTTACTATATACTTATGTATAAGGTTAGCTACTAAGTATATACATAGAATATTAGTACTAATTGAAAGAACTACTACATCCTACTACTGGTAGTAAATAACTGGCAAAACATTCATATTCCAAGGAGAGTGTACACACACTGTAAATAGAATACTACAAACAAGGACTAGTCCGCAGTCGTCCTCCTTCATATATTTCCTCCGTTATGTTCACACTTACTGACTGCATTCTGTGTACACGTAAGTCAAGTGTAAACCTAAGTATATAAGCAATACAGACGTTATTATGTACCCACCTTTAAGTTACTGTTAGTGCTGACTGAGGGAGAGAAAAGTATAAACACTAACTAACTACACAAACAAGATACTATTATATAAATATATATGTAGTGAGTCTTATCATAATCGAACTAAAGTAACCCACCCAAAAGACTAGCGTTTAGAACACTTTCCTATCTCGTACGTACAATCCACACAAATTATCGACGACTGCAAATATTCAGGAATGGATTGAACAAATATAGAAGTACACTTGATTCACTCTCTACTTCGCAATCTACTTCCACACTACAAACAGTAGATCCCGTAGTAAATACATACTTACGTAGTGTTGTAGCCGAAAACTGGAGCCTTTTATCGTCAAAGTAAACAGTGAAATGGGTGCAACGTTGCACTGTGCTCTGTTCAAGCTCACTGATCACTTATTACATGGGTAAATACATACATATATACAAAGCTCAAACCAAGTGTTGAGTTCTGGCCACGAATCCAGGCAAATACTTAAGTAAAAAAAACATTTCTTAAATATACACAGAATCTAATCAGTTTCTTTTTATGGATAATTTTCACAAACAAATAATTTAGGGAGACCCTCCATGGTCCTAAAACGAAAGTCCTCAAAGAATTTTTTTCTTGGAGAATGGCCCAGGCTAATCAATATTATACAGTCCAGTTATCTATATATAAAAATCTACATCTCCATGTTTTACACTGCGTGACCACGTTCCTAGCAAACAATTTTTTCCCAGAGCTCATACAATTTCCTTACACCTACGAGTCATTAGATTACATATTTGGCCACGGACAAGCAAAGAATTGACTGTATACATACCAAATAGGATCCCGTTGATTTTCCCTGTTGTACATCATCATTTCCTGCTCCTGTCTACTTGTTAGTTGCGTTGAGTGCAGTCGATACTTCCCAAGTACTCTACCCGTAATATTTAAGCCATGCAAATTTCCTTTACTCTCCAAAGCCCACCTGTTCACACATTCAGCCAACAACACACCTACTACGTGTATACAGCTAATCATGTGAAATCCATAGTGTACTAAAATGTACATGGTAATATGTACTCGTGGGTTCTAGTAGGTAAAGGTGTGTGGGAATGATGTCAAGTGAAAGCGACCAGATGGTCTTTAGCTAAAGTAGTAGGAAGAAAGTCAGTAAAATTCTGCTTTCTATCACTTTAATAGTAAATACAGTAGAGTATAGTGCAGATGTGCTCTCTCTAGCAGTGCCACTGTTTCTCTCATATACATATGGATATACACGCAGTAATATCTTGCGTTTCACGCATACTTAGTATAAATAACAGACATCACGCATACTAATGCTACGATATTGACATAGACACATACTTATGACAACTTAAGTGCATTCTGGGTGCTTGTGCACATAATAAGGCCTGGTGCACGAAGGAGAGCAGCAATTTCAGAGGTTGAACATGTGAAAGCGTACTTACGTACGTAGTCACATAATGGGGAGGACACCTAAATACAAACTACCCATCAGGAAATCAAAAGGATGCTTTCTGTGCTCCCTAAGCGCCCATGTTAGTAAATCTGAACTGTGTTTAAGTATGTATATTGCAGTGGTGACTGGGAGACAGCGAGAAAGAGAGAGAGAGAGGACAGGGTTGGGCACAGTTTAAAGCTAGATTGTGCACCCAGTCACCTGAAGTCAAGTCAACCAAGTGCAGAAACGTTTCTTCCAATTATGCTTCTCACTCATTGTCAGTCACGTCTACCTCATAATTGAAAGTTGGGAAGTTTCGCTGAATAGCCGAGCCAAAAGAGTCTGCCATGAACTGCGAAAGCAAACGATGTTTTCCAACATTCTCTCTTTCCAGCTGTGAAAACGATGATATCGTTCGCTCTCTCTCACAGTCCTAACTCACCACTACAACTCACTTGTTTAGATTGTAGATTTACTAACGTAAACTAATTACCTACATGTCTTCATTTCAACTCTTGGACTAACTTTAATTGATCTTGCGATATGCACAGTCACAGTCAGCTAGCTACTAATTGACAACATCTACATATAAATACTACACAAGTAAATTACCAAGAGATAGATATTCCAGCCGTCGGTCTCATAAATTCTACATAAATGCATGTACATGTGACTGGATATTCAATTTGAGAAAACTTCGATAAGACAACCTCTAGAAAACTGTGTACGGGTACGTCCTTACTCACTCACTAAATAATACCACAGAGCTACCCAGTAGCTATTCATTAGTTGGCCAGTTTAATTTTTCTCTATATACCTAGCTATAATTGTAAGTTTTTCTCTAATTATATGTATTATTGCTGTAAAGGTGGTTACAAACAGTTCGGATTTATTTATATCTCCAATTAAATTGTGTGTACATACATATATACTAATTAGAACCAGACGGAACTCTACAGATCTCTGTTGACAACAAATATTACTTCCAAACATTGTACTACCACAATATTCGTGTGTACGAATTCAGTGAACTTTTATTCATATTACAGCAGTAGCACCACTACGGCTGCCTACAAGACACAAACCTACACAGATCACAGTTTGAGACAGTCTAATAGTTACCGTAGTGTCCCGCTTACTTGGAAATTAGCTGAATCTTAGGAAATTAAAATCTTCGGGGAACTTGCGGCTAACAGCAAGAACGGCGAGGTTGTTATGACTGCATGCAGACTGTTGTTACACTCATTGGACAGGATGCTAAGTTATTGGTGCATATTTTGTATGGGCAACAACATCACATTAGCCATGGAAATGAATGTACACATGAATCCACGATCAAGGGCATGCCCAGTGTCTCATAATGTGTACTACTATAGCACTACAGTAGCAGAAGTGAGCATACAAATGTCTATATAGTAATATTAGGAATACGGTGTGCAACCCTCTGAAGCGGGTCCAAGCGTCTACATGAAAATGAGGGCACGGGTAGTTACACACTGTGAGAGATAGGGAAGAGTATACACACACGTACATGAGTAGTCTAAAAAGTTACATATTGCATGCGGTGAGAGCCAATAAAACGAACATATAAATACAAGTCAGAAGATGCAGTACAGTAATTGTTCCAGATCTCTAACTAATTGTAGATACGTCTCCTCCTAAATATTACTTTGGAATAGATAGAATTTTTGGAGTCCTTGTTTACGGCTATACTGGTGGATAGTGTATGCAGAGATGTAGAAAGTGAAAGGAGGGGAGAAAGGCAGTGAAAGGAGCTCGTGCACAATACCACATACATACGTACATGTGAAGAGGCTATCTCTTTGCGTTTACATAAAAGAGAAATCGGAAACTCTCCAGACTGCTCTGGTCCATTTTCTAGTAATTACTTTACCAATAGAAGCAAAGTGTACTAGTCTCTGTTTACTAATTGCCAGTTGGCTGTTTCTAGTTTCCATGTAAAATTTGATACTTCGCAGACAGCAGTCACGGTTCAGTTGGTGGGTGGCTGTGTGTGTATGTGTGTGTGACGTACAGTTTCGAATGCGATTGCCGTGCAAAGAGAGCACAAAAGAGAGACAGAGTGCATTCACTGTGTTTGTAGCACGGTATTTATTTGTGAAGAGAGTAGAATCGTAGAGCACACAGTGAAGAAGCAAAGGAGTTGTTAACAGAATCACTCGTGCCCGTTGAATCGATTCAGAGCAATGCAGAGGGTCAGTGCTATTTGATTTTCTACACACAGTGAACACACACACACACACACACACACACTCTCTCTCTCACTTTGTGCCTGCCTTTCTCCACCACACACTTTCATATGTGTAAGTATACATTTATGTATGTGGGTAGGTAGCAGCCGTCGATTGGTTTTGGGACTTTAGGATTGGACGTTGTTATAAGTACACAGTGACGACTTGACTCTTCGAAGAGAGACGAGGACTCTTTTCCAGCAGCAGCTGTAACAAGACTGGAATTCCTTTTAGGTTATTGCATTCAGTAGAATATGCATACCGACTGCAACTACTCTAATTAACTTCACATAATAACTTTATCACTTTTAGAAACTAAAACATATTACGGTGGAAAATTACTCATCAGCAGTAATTTTGACTTTTGAAATGAATAATGGACTGAATGAATTTTGTGGAAACTGCAACCAACATACAAAAGTATTCTCTTGAATGTTTCATTAAAATGGAGTGATGTGTGTGATCTGCTACCATACAGTCTCTCACTCTCTCCATCTCCATCTCTCTCTCTCTCTCTCTTACATAAAGTGAGTGAGAGAGAGAGAGAGAGAGAGCTGATGAGGTCAGTCACGGCGGTTTTCTATTGGCCAGTTTTGTTTTGTTGTGTCCCACGTTGACCAGCAACTCTCTCAGATCCAAGCATACAATGTAATCTAGTTGGAAGTAATACATATTAGAGGAATGATTTATTATTCATGTATAGTCGATTGAGGCATTATTGTGCATCAGTATATAAATACATAGTGGATGGCTGGTCTCTCTGGTCATATGCATACGTAGTAAGTAGTATGGAGTGTGTGTCATGATCGGGAGGGGACATAAGGCATCTAGTACACTATCAGTAAGGAAGACGTACTACTACTTCTCGTTAGTAGTCGTAGTTGTTGTTGTTATAATTACATAGAGTCGCATACTAATACTACGTGGTTACCTAATACTAGCGAATATTAATAGTCTACGTACTATGTGTAATAAGGAACCAGAATACAAAGAATACGTACAGAGTCGTCGGCAGCAAGCAAAATTATACTAGCTATTCCTACTATACATATAGTGACAGTGTGTGAGACGTAGTAGGAGTAGTTATATGATTAGCAATGGGAATTAATTACTCAAAACTATTTATGCAATATTCAACGCAACCCGTTCAATATATACATCAATCATTCAACATAAATACGTATTTATAAGCTACCTAATCCATATTTGTAACAAATGGTACTATTATATAAACTATAAATATACTGTGTTTAGGTAGGTTTGCAGTACCACAATAATCCGTGTGGTACGAATCTATAAATACCGAACCTCCAATAACAACAACAACAACAACAACAACTCACACACTTGCACAAACATAAATGTACAGTACAGGTGTGTAACCACCAGAAATCGAACACAGCAATATTTAGAGTGTTTAAACCGAGTGATAAGAGCTACAGCGTTATTATGGGAAACATGACCATACATAATAATACACATATTGTTCACATTAATAAGTAATCATAATAAATATTCTATAATAATATTTACTAGAGTAACCTATTATAATATGATGAGAAACCAAAGTGAAACTTTGCGAAACAATTCAATCCCACTGATTAACAGTAAATAAGTGTGAGGCGGGACGGAGGTGGCCCGGAGACCTAGAGTTTAGAATGTGTAATTGTGCAAAGAGATGAGTGAGAGGGAGACCGCGAGAGAGTAGAGGAAAGCACTCATTCTAAAAGTAGTCTAAAAATGTAGTTGATGAAAAAAGCAATTCTTTTGCTCCTTAAATAATAATAATAATAATAATAATAAATAAATACTATAATGCTATTGTACATTGATATATAATACTTTACTTACTACAATGTGTATAAGGACTTCAGTCATTCATACTTTAGCCGAAGTCTCCGTTGCAGTTGGAATACTTATTATTACAATATTATTATCTACTTGAGAAAGGGAGAGACAGTAATTACCCATGGAGCAGTCGATACGTAATATACGGTGCAGCACGTCGTCAGAGAGTCTCGGAGTGCTGTACTGTGTGTGACTGTGCTGGTATGGGTAAAAGTAGTCCTAAAATAATGTTTCCTATAATGTCAGTACACTACCACGACGACACAGAGTAAAGAATTTTAATTAGCAATTTGAAACTTGTCGAGCCCAGAGCATCACATAGAGAGAAAAACATAAGTGACTATCCCTAATATACATTATATTACATATAGTAGCAATGTAGGTAGAAGTAGTGAGAAGAAGTAATAATGATAAGGGGCTAAGAATTATGCGAGTCCAGTTTTCCTGTACATGGAAACTGTGGTGTATTTAATAAATATTCTGGAAAATATTAATTTGAATAGTAATTTCTGCTACTCCTCTCCTCCTCCTCCTCCCATATAAATGATGATCAATTTTAGAATGTATAAGCAGTGGTATTGTGGAGCGAGAGAGAGAGAGAGAGAGTGGAAATTGGTACTAATTGTTGGTACTTTGTCTTTGGATGCCACACAACTGAATATATTAAACAGGGCAGATGGAGACTCGAGTAGAGTAGACGACGAAAAAATTGAGAGAGAGAGAACGAGAGTACAGTTACACTGGTTTTGTTGGTTGTTGTACTTACTTGACTTGTGCATGTAGGCACACTCCTTACTCCTACTAAATAATATGTATAATAAAATTATTGTGAATTAGTTGAAATAGTTTCACTACGACTACATAGAATTATACAGTAGCCATTCTAGACATATGATTAAGATACACAAATAAGTGCTGAGTGGCTATTGTGGCCAACTCACGATCCGAAGCAATCATCCTAGTGAAATGTGAATGCTTCTGGCAGAACAAGGTTTTAACCTACAGTGCAGCAAGCAACCGTGAAAGTTATTTTACAAGACATACTAAATATAATCAAGTGTAGCCAGTAAGTAGTATTAAACTAGAGAACGTGTTATTACATATTATTATTATATTATATCAGTGACGGTAGTAATGACAGTAGAATCAGGTGGATTGTTTTGTTGTTTTTTTTTCATTATATCAAAAAACTTATTATACTATAAATAAATATATATAAATATATATATATATATGAGTGAATACAATGATGATCGTCATAATAATACTATTATGTTATATTAAAAAGGATAAAATGCGTATATTAATTATTACTACTCTAATATTATTATTACATTGTTATACCATACAATATTATCGTTTGTGTACGAATTCAGCGCTTCGTGTAGTAGAGCACAGCATCCGTGCATGTAGTGTATACAGTTTTAGAAATTTATTGTACAATAATTTTAATAATAATAACTTGTTGTTACATACATAAATACGTACTAACAATAAGTAGAGAGAGGTTCTTACTAGTGATTCTGTAGTGACTATATTATACGTAGTAGTAGATTTTAGAACAAAAAGGTTCATATTTAACACCGGTCGTATTGATTACAATAATATATAATTGACGACGAATTTCATTGTGCTCTTTATTTAGCCTGTCCGTCAAATCAGTCAGCATTTTAGCCAATCTTAGAAATTTTTAATTGTTCTTCCTCACGTTTTCATTCCTTCAATCAATCAAATGGACAATGACAGTTATGGATAGTCTACATATACAGACACAGATACTAGAGTAGCCTCTTGATAAGAATTCTGTTATGTGACCATTTTATAAAATGACTGTTATTAGCCTTCATGTGTATATCTAGTGTCTCTTTAGTTGGCCACACGTGTACTGTAGCAGTAGTCGTTGGGGGAATATATACATTGTACTGTTTGCGCTACTTATTGTCGTGTATGCTTAATTGTCTAGTATTGAAATTTCGACACACACAGTGCACTAGAGTCTAGTGCAGTTTCCTAAAGTTGAATTGAATGGTTAATATTCAAGTTGATGATCGGACATGACAAGGTAAGAAATAATCTGTTTTCTCTGCCCCAGCAAAATCCCCCTCAATCAATATTATTATTATTATTATTATGCTTAGCATTTGTAGTAAGAGAGTACTTTGTTTTCATACTATATCTAGATAAGTACAGTAGTGGTATACTATATTGTTATGGCTGACTACTTACATATGCTCGAATGGTATGCTTTTAATAAAATCCAATTCCAGGAAGGTTTTCTTTTTTGTTTTACCTCTGCTTTTTTTTTTATTACAATATAAATACTAGTACTATGAATATTCTAAACTAGAAGCGTGTACTTGCAAAATACGATTACGGTTCCTAAGTATAATATATATATTACTATATGTATAATGTCACGATTTAAATGATACACGGGGTCACAGATGCCTCTACAAAGTGTTGATAAGGAAAATTACATGTACCAAATGCCACAGAATACCAAACAATACAAAGCATTACAAACAGCACACACGAACATAGACTACTGATATACTCTCATGCTAATTATCCAATATTAATTGAAGTATTATGTCATCATACCATTTTGAAATTCTTTTGTTCCTATTCAGTAGTAAAGAAAATTACAAATACAACTACCCACTTTTGTTCAGCATCGTATCGATTACAGGTTTTATTTCCGTTCAATCACATCACCTTTAGTGCATTCTGATTATTTTCCTTTATTATTTATATTTTGTCATTTTCAGTGTTAACATTTATTATTACTATGATTGCTAACACTAACAATCGTCGTCTCGCAACTAAATATCGATAATAATCATATATAAATATATATAAATATATATATATATTACAGTATAAGCTCTCATCCAATCGCTTTTATTATATAAATACATACATACATACATTGTAATAACGGGTGCTACCTAAAACGGCAAAAATTGGCAGGGAAGGACAAACGTAAATCAAACCACATCATGTACTTAAGTATAAAAGGTGACACAGGACGCGTTTCGAATGGCACGTAGCACTTTTAGTGTAGGTGTACTTACATAAACAACGTGCGCCTCCGTCTAAAACAGTTACGGTAATTTTAATGACAAAAAAGGGAAGGTTTCGAAGGCTGAAGTATCTTTACATATTTTCAAATCTGATAGGAAACTTGAGAAATAAACGAATTTAGAGGACTACAAGTTTACAGTTTGCTGTGAAAGTGACGTGAATAAGAAAGGGTGGCGTGGCCAGTCTAAACTATACACGTACACGATATACCAGTAGTACTAACAAGAATGGTCGCTGATCTCCTTGGATTAGTGCACGGACGAACAGCACAAGTGACAGCAGTGTTTATACTACCGGAGGTCAAAGAGCTTAGCTTTCAGCCCAACAGCTATAGGGGAAAGGCAAACAAACAACTGTTCTAACCTAATTTGAATCAAGTTCCTACTACTTTATACTGCTGCGACCCCTCCCCTCCCCCTCCCCCCAATTAAACGGCCAATTTATAGTCTGCTCTTCGGTAAAAGCAGCTCGCAGTATAATAAATATCATTTCTTACTAGCTGCCAGCATTCGTCTTCGATGCCACAATCAGATTCTTTATAGGACCCACTCAGACCCTCTCCAACATTTCTCAGCCTTTTTGACACGGATTTGCCCATAAATGCTGATTGAAGTCTACTCGCGTTCTCGAAAAAAGCAAGAACGACGAGAAAAAATTCAAGTTTATTTTGATAAAATTTTAAGATTTTTTTCTTCAATGTATGCATATTTTGAGATTTATTATTTGGTGAAATAATGAAAGACGAACCTGAGAGATGCACATAAAATTCATATAGTACATTCTCCTTTCTCGTTGGTTTTTATGGACTACACGAGAGTGCTGTTTGTAGGGCAGGCAGTGAGTATTTTGCTGTGTTATGGATGGTGACGACAATATTTCTCATTACTATTGGTACATTAACCTTGAAAGTGATAACAAATTTAGTTAATTCCATGGGAAATTGCATTGTGATTTTATGACGTGACATTCTTCAAATTCCCAAGACACGACAGCACCATTTCTGCATACATGAAATGAAAGATTTCCTTTCCCATTGAAAGGTTGGGGGTGACATGAACTGAGCAGAGAGAGAGCGAGAGAAAGAGAGGGCTTGTTGTTGGCATAGAATTCCAGACAGGAAGCTGCGTTGGGAAACACAAGTCCATGTCTTTAGGCTGAAAATTACTGTCATAGGTTATAAGGTTGGGCGAGATTGAGAAATTCTCTACCAAGACTGCATAGCAAACTGAATTTAATCGAAGACCTTTCGAAATAATTCCACTAGATTATGGCCACATTATTAGCTTACCTTCGCACTGTATTCCAGAGAATGAGAGTTCATAACACTAACCAATGGTTGCCACACGACACACACAGACAAATGCACACAAATGCATCCGTGTGCTTCATCCCCCCGTACACAAGAATTGGCTTACGAGAAAAGAGACAAAGTTAGAGACCAATGAATGTTTTGTTGTGCTTGGAACATTCTCGGTGGCTCCGGTCTCCAGATTTAAGTCAAGTGGAAGGTTGATTGATTAGTTCGATTAGTTGGTGAGCCTTGAGAGTGACTTCCAACGATTTTAAATGAATGAGCTGTTGGTTTGCCGGCAGAAACTCATTTCAGGGCCACTACAACCTCTAATTTCATTCTAATCAAATTAAAATTGAATAATGCTCGGCAATCGATATCCTCACTCTCCTTCCTTCCATTCCCTCATTTCCCATTCCAATATCAAGACCTAACACATTAAGCTCTTCCACTCCCTCATAAACAATATCTCCCTCGATTGATCGATTCGGCGCTCCCTTTGAGTTTAATTAAAATAAAACCAGAACAATATCGCACAAATAATCTTACTTTCTCACTAATCACAATTCTTAGATTCCTTATTTTCATACACTTCTGTCAAATTTCAATGAAACTTCATGTACAAGTAAGTGGATAATTAAAATAACCTGTATTTGCCAAGTATTTCTTTAATTTGCATATATTTATATTCATCGGATATAATAAATAAAATTTCCTTTGGAAATATATTTCCAAAGGAATTTTTATTGCCATTGAATGTTCCCATTCAATTCATTTGCTCGCTCGTGTGAGCCTGTTTTACAACACAATTATCGAAAAGCATGGGAAATGTAATAATGTACGAGCAGTTAATAATAATATACACGTAGT
This sequence comes from Plutomurus gul, assembly GCA_019776185.1. Lineage (NCBI taxonomy): Eukaryota > Metazoa > Arthropoda > Collembola > Entomobryomorpha > Tomoceridae > Plutomurus > Plutomurus gul. The sequence goes on from JABASC010000222.1 coordinate 25,668, forward strand.
TATGATGGGAGCATATTTGCTAAATTTTGTGTGTAAATGAATTTGGTGCGCTCTACATCAAAAGCTGATTGAATTGAATAGAACAGCAGATAGAGTTTACTTCAAAGAGACTCTCACCAGTCGTAACTTGAAAGTAGTAGCACCTTTCTCATGGGAAATGACGGTTTTGTAGTTACACACTATTACAGCCGACTTAATTTTAACGACCTGGGCTTCCCGTTTGCAGTACTTTAGTTTATAATGCAGTCTTTCTCTCTCTTCTCTGAGCACAGACACACACACACACACACACACTCACAGTGCTCTATAGGCAACAAATAATGATGCAAATATCTAATTTATAGGAAGGTAGAAATTTATAATTAATTTATAATTAAAGGAAGGCACACATTAACCCCAGGCATAATTTCAGACAACGTGTTTAACTCTGCACAATCTATGGAAGGAAAACATTTAACCAGCTTTGTTTAAATTCAATAGAACATTATTCACGAGCTACTTGTCAATATTATGTAAATGTTACGTGTTCGAAATAGAAAGTAGTTTTTCTATTTTGCCTGGTGACTCTTGGTCTCTAGTAGAGCATTGCATACAACAAAGGAGTGAGGGGGAAAGCAGTCAGACAAAAGGAAATTTAAAACTATTCACATGGACTGGTGGCATTTGATAGTGTTCTAATGACCAAATGTAGCCGCTTGATAGAGGATTGAATGGGAATGTTTGAGAAGATTTGGAAGCCTAGGAAGCGTGTGAGGGGGCGGCCGCGCGTTAAACTACTCATTGTCAGTGAAATCAAACGCTTTCATTTATCTCTTATTATAATTTAACAAGAATGGAAAGGTAAGTGAATCTTTGTGCAGTCACACTCCGTCTCTCTGACTTTCTCTCTCTCACTCTCTCTCTCTGTGACTTTCTCAAATTCCTATTTACACGCAGAACAACAACGTTTGTCACATAAAGGACTGCATGGAGCTCCACAAGGGTTTCTCTATTTGCATTCAAAGCGAGCCAGAGAATAGATGCCTTCGTTTGCTGTATATTCCAACGATTATATTAGTGAGAGTGAACGAGATGCTATTACATTGCATTGCTTTCTGCGCAGAGCTACGACTAACCAGCCCACTTATAGTCATATGTACAGGATGAAGGAATTACAATGCATAAGCTGGAATGAGTTTGCATTAGTATATAGTTCCCCGAATGCTGTAAATATGTTGGTAGAGAAAGCGAGCGTAAGTAAACTGTTGGAGAAAGTAGATTGTGTGCAGAACACTTATTTACATTATAGTTTGTTACCTGCACTTCGTTCACATGTAGTAATAATAATGCATAAAGCTGAATTCCTTTCTTTGAGCCAACGTGCGTGCCACCACTGTGCTACAGGCCCAGATCCTACATAAATATATGTGTACAGAGCACAGTTTACATATTTCCCGTTTGCTATCTATGTGGAATTAAAATAAACTGCGTGCATAAATCGAGTAGAGTCAACATTTCCCACTGGCTGATAAATATGTTGTATTCTAGAGAATGTTTGTTGGGGGATACTATATGGAATAATTTCACTTGTGTAGTAGCAGGCCTTGGCGCGAGGCTATAAATAGGAAATCGAATCTCGAGCAAACTACAGCGGCGGAATTATTAAGTAGATGGCCAACTTTTATTTCCCATCGCTCTCTCACTGTACGATGCTGCTGCTGTGCATTATGGCCACCTACAAGGAGCTAACAAAGCAGAAAGTAAATAATTGACGGGAATTGAGTCAGTATTACGTTAAATGGCATGGTTTTAATGATTCCCCAAAGTGCCAGCATATGTTCGTCGAATGTTGACTACTTTCTGTACAGTGGGTCCTCCTACACAGCACTTCTGACGTGCCCATGAAATAAGGACAAAGATATTTTCAATTTAAATTAGCCCCGCATGGATGTGCACGAGTAGTTTATTAATTTGATTTCTTGGAGAAGTTACCGACGACACACAACCAGTCGACCAGAGTCTCTCTCCCTTTTTTATTCACCTGGTGTACAGATAATGGAACACAGAACTCGTCTGCCACAGCCACTGCCTCCTCTCCACATTTAGATACAAACCCAATCAGAGACAGAGACAGAGAGATAGTCCCAAGTGCTTGCATGCAGATTCCCCATGCATCCGACGAAGCAGAGGTTGAAGGCGCTCTGTGTACTAGAACATTGGAGGAACGTGAGAACTTGGAAAACATGTAAATGTACACGGAGACTGGAAATAGGAGCATGTACAAACACGGACAGAGAGAAAGAAAGAAAGAAGAAAGAACGATGGTTTACAGCTCGGGCTACACGCTCTCTCTAATAAATGCAGTTTTGAAACGTGTCTTTTCTTCGGGATTTTACACAAAATTTCCAATGCAATCCACTTCAGAGCCGCTTCTGAAATTCGAAATATATTCATCATCATGTTCAGATGGATATCAGTTAAGGGCAGCGCAGTGGCTGAGCCTCATCTTTTACAGTCTCGTCCCATTCGCCTCTATTAAGGCACACAGCATGGATTTACTCGTCCGCTCTATCTCTCCACCATGTCAGTCGGTGCGTGTGTGCATGTGTGTGCATGTGTGTGAGTGTGTGTGCACGAGAAAGAGAGAGAGAGAGAGAAGTGAAGAGAAAGTTGAAGGACGACCTTTTCAACAACGACGATTTGGAATTCAACTCAATTCAATCAATTGAAAAGGGTTTCCATTGGTACGTGGATTGCCTGCTGACAACTCACTTTGTACTGACTTAGTTTCTCACTTACTCGTACGTGGAACAGCAACTCCCTTCAGCTTTCTTATATATTCATCTATATATATGTGTGTGTGTGTGTGACTACCTACTTTTCTCTTCTTACTACTGCTACTATATAGTGGCCATTATTTTATCTGTATACCATATATATATATATCTGTGCATTAAATCATGTAGCGAACTATGTCACTGGCAAGAAGTACATCGGAGTTGGCGGCTTTGTATGTGCAGTGGCTCGGTGTGGTTTCGTGGATTTGTGGTCTCCAGAATGAAGTCAGAGTATATAGACTACTACTGAATGCATGGTGTGGTGCTACGATACAAGGTGTACTGTACAATGCAGTACCTGGCCAAAACTCACTAGCGCCGAGCCATGTCAAATGTTGCTTTCTTCATGTTGAAAACATACAGAGCACACGGAAAGCGATAGGTGGGCGGGAAGGGACGTTTCAAATTTCTTTTCAATTCTGACTGACTTCTAGACATAAAAAAAATGGGGAGGAGGACAGAAACAGTGAGGAATAAAGACGGTGAAAATTGTTCCATTGACGATGACAGTGCACACACAGACAATGAGTGGGACGAGACAGCGAGCAAAGAGAGCTGGGCACATAAATACACACACGCTCTCTCCCTCTGGCCAACAAAAACGCTCCGCTTAAATATTTATTAACAATGTGCACACCCCACCTCCTCCGCTGTGTGTGTGTGTGTACATTCAATTCAATGCTAATCCATTATACGATTTGTCCGTGCATAAGTAATAGGGAATATAATTGAGCAGGGCATTGTCTTATTCTTATGACTACTTCCTCTTTATTTCTCATCGTGTAATAAAAGGGAAGTCGTCGTAAAATTGACGTTGTTCATGCACGGTGATTTCCTTGGCTCGGCACAAATAATTTTCTGTGTGCTCACTACTGCAGCCATGGCAGAGAGCGGGAGAAAGAGAGAGTCGAGTGAAAGACAGAAACAACATAGAGAGTAGTGAAGTAGCGTGTTTTTGAAACAGAGCGACTCTGCTCCTGCTTTGTACATTTTCTCTCTATCTCTTTCTTCTGTAATACATATATTCCTCCTTCTACGTCATCTACATGGAAAAGGTTTCCACCAAGGTAGAACAGCTCGCACACTTCCACTATATTATATTTGTCTCCTTGGTAGGTGGTATATCTTTTCTCAGCAGTTTTTTTTTCAATGTTTCTGCCTGAGACTGACTGTACATGATGTGCAAGGCTTCATCCAAACCAATTTTCAACGCACTGTTAGCTGTAGAACAGCAGCAGCTCGTACTTGGTCGTAATTTATTTCTCATGATTTCATTTCCGTGCAGCGAAGAAATATTCCGCACACCAATTGTGTACTTTGTACACAAGGAAATTGTATATCTTTCCATACATTAGGTGGCCGTCTTTCTTACCTGCGTGTCTGCATCAATATTTCTCATGCGAAACTGTTATTCGGTTGTGAACGAGTTGGTAAAAAATTCGTCTGGAAGTCAATATGGAGGAATAACTATTACTTCCTCGGCGGAGTGCACCAAGTGTATAGTGTCTGTTCAGAAGGGCATTAAGTCGGCGGTGACCATTATTCTACACGTCTTCTGCAGCAACGTGTACCACTGCTACTATTAGTAGTATAACTATTATGTAGTAGATCTGAATGTGCGGAAAGAACGTCGTCGTCCTGCCTGCCTCTTCCTGACTCTGTATCTCTTGACTAGCGACTTCTTTTTATCTTCCCTTTCGAGTGCAAAGCTGTTCATGTCACTCACCATTCACATCAACCAGGCTCCATTTCATGGTTCGATGTGGCTCTTTTCCTCAGCCTGTTTCACGGAGAACACATCAGCTCCTCGGGATTTTTCTCACTTTGTTGCAAATTCTAAGGTAGAGTAAGTATCTCTTCGGTGCCAAGTGACATGACAGTGAGACATCGCTTCCATTTTAGACTCACTTAAAACTCCATGTCTGCCCAAAATGTTGTAATGCGTTCGCGACAATTCACTGATTTCACATGTTCGCTATATGTACCGTGTTTTTTATCTTATTTTCTTAATTTGTCAGCCGTTGGACACGCTACGAGTTATTTTATACGCAGAGCTAAGTTGTCTTTAAGTTTCTAAACAGTTTTCCACTGTGGGATTTATCGCTCTGTCTTTTCTTCTAGTTTGGCTATCCGCTAATGCTAGTGGCGCGAGAACCAATGAGGGTTCTTTAATTACTCAGCAGCATCTGAGAAGAATTCTAAAGAACTAGCTCTACTTAACGTTGAATCAATAGCTCCACTGTACTCCACTCAACTCCACTACGACCACTACTCCCACTGACTCCATACAAGACCCAAACAATATATCAGATATACGTACTTACTCATACAACACTGTATACCCACAATTTATGGCCTTCTCTGGGGATGTATTACCTAGTTACTACTACTTGCAATACTTCCAACCCACCACCTACATAGAGAATTATTGTGTGACTGCAATACCAATAGAATCCTGTTCCGCTCTGCTCAACCAGTTCTCTCTTTCCAACAACCTCTCATACAATCTACTCTCCTCCACACACAACTCCACCATATCCCATTCTTACATTTAAACTGAATTTTTGCCACAATAACATCTCTCTTAATTTTCTCCATAGTTTGTTGTATTTGTTAAGGAAGGCGTGCGCCTCTTATATAGCAGAATTATGCACTCTCGGAGAATTCACTCAACCTTCCCTAACGTCCCAGTGCATAATCACACAGGCCCTACTACCACCCGTACCATACTACTCCCAGACAAGACAACAACTCTGAGCCATTCTTTTTGTATCCGCGAATACGTAATGTCCACCACCACCACCACACCACCACACCACCACCATATCTGTACATGTTTGCTATTCGGAGACAGAGAGCGGCCAGATTGCACATGTACAGATACAAAGTGGAAACAGCAAGACGAAATGTACATACTTGATTCAATTTTGAGTTAGAACAAGAGTTTCGCTTGCACACAGCCATTACTTCAACTGCTGCTAAATTTCTATTTGAACTCCATAAGTCCTGTGTCTGTGTATTCCACGGGTATTCCTATATGCATCCAGTGATCCAGTCATCCAGTAGTAGTATCAGTAGACGTCATATCACAATGTATAATCTCTCCACCACCAGCACACTACCACCATACATACACAGAATACATATAGCAGCATACAAAGAGACATGTGCATATGTGTAGACTACACAGTAAGTATATAGCTTTCCTGTCTCGTGAGGCAGTTGTGAATGAGTGGAAATTGAAAGCTTGAGCATCTATGTAATTCACTCACTCGAGTCAAGTTTCCACTCCCAAGTTGCAGCCAGAGCAGGCCTTATCACGCTAAACTTCCTTTCCAGCGATTTCAAATCTAGCATTATCGCTTGTGAAAGAAATTCACTCTGTACTTGTATTAATGTAGGTGGAGAGAAATGAATGTGTACTATGTATATGCACTGCCTACCTACCTACCTACCAGCTTCACTAGCAGCTACTATCTGCACATCGAACACTTAGCATTGAACGAGAACGTACTGTGAAGTGGTACGTATTTAATACACAGGCAGTGGTGCACATTGCTCTCTCCGTGCATTATATTAGAAATGCAATCATAATTAAGCCACAAGCTTTTATTACAGACATAGGAAACAACTGATTATGCTAATAGAGACACGGTGGTAATGTACTAGTCGTTATTATAATTTTCAGCACTGCTGCCTGCAATATGCTTATGCATAATAACATTTAGATAAGACTACGTAGCCTAAACTCTGTCGACTGTCTAAACGTATAATGTATATGGGTGTATATCCTTGTGCTGTTCGCTTGTGACTGTAGGAAGAGACATTAACTTCATTAAGTACTACAATGACACTAACGTATAAAGTACACAGCTCACCTACCTACATCTTTAATGTAAGGAAATGAAACGAACATCCATATCAGAGACACATTGCTCACATTAAATACCTAGACTACATTTCATGCGGTTATACGAAACGAAACCGAGTGAGCTCGGCGGACAAATCATATTTCAAAGTTTAGCTCGAAAATAACTTAAATTTAGATACTACATAGAGAATGACTACCTTCCTTCCTACACAACTAAATTCACCATATAGCACGTACTATACTATTCGAATATAATATACTTAGGCAGTATATAGTTCACCTACTTTTAGACGGTAAGTTCCAGTCGTTTAGATAATCCTCACCGTCGTGCATACCTGCTCTAAAATCCAAAGTCCCGAAAAGAGAGTGAAAGAACCGGGAAACACAAAAAATAGACTTGTAACATTAAATACTATTGTTTGTACGGTTGGCCATAAGAGTTAAGGGTGTGTATAATAAGAATTCACTACCACCACTCCTATCTATGCAATAAACTTTTCTTTAAATAAAAATTTAAGAAAGATCTCTCCATCCTCTGATTGTGAGTAGGGGAAAAATCTGAGGACGTCATTTGAACTAATGAACACAAAGTACTCAAGTTTTTACACTAGAAGCAATAAGCATTATGTCGGTTTATAGGTAAGTCATAGAGGGTATGTATGTAGCTATACAGTATACTGTACACGTATGTATATATATATTATATAGTGATCCGGTTTAGGGGGTAGCCCTACGTTCTAGTTTAAAATGAGTTTGTATCTGTTTAGGTATGTGTGCTGCGACTGCAGTACTCCTACTACTACTATTACTACTATTACTACTATACGGACAGCAATATGAAGGAAACAGACAACTGGGAGAAAGTCCACTGAATGAAAGGCCACTGCATTGTTTCTACGTAGACGCAATATATATATGCTGTGTATTAAGAAAGCGCACTCCTATTGTCTACAATAGGAGGCAGTATCAACATTCGTATTGTAGAACTGTATAAAGCAGACCGGTACTCATTCAGGGGAGCAAGCAAATCGCATGTGTGTGTGTATGTTTGCCTCTGACACTCAAGGAAATTACTAAAAATTGTCTAGCTAAAATATTGTTAGAACACGAACTACTAAATACAAGTAGAAAAATACATTACTGTGTTGAGTATATAATATAAGGCTAGAAAACGTCAAAAAATGCATTAAAAATCTCTGGGACGAGACAAATAATTTTTTAAACTGACGCAATAGAAATGAGGTTGCACGGTCGCCGAGAGAAGAAAATGGGACATGCATTATGGATGAGAGCGAGGCTGTTCGTACTTTTACTTACTACGTACATATTATATATTTGTGTACCTAGAGCCACAGCTTTTACAGGGAGATAGCCGACTGCTATTTAGTTTCAGTGTTTTTTGTGTGTTTGTGTGTGCATAGGAAGGCGGGAAAAGGTAATACGAAAATTGCACAGAGAAGATTGACTGATGGATGTTTTCCTGGCTGAATGAGTTAGTGTGCAAAGAGAACCAGATGAGTAATGCAAGGAAGTGTAAAGTAAAATCGATCGGAACTGGGACGGAAGGCTCAACCGACTTGGCTCACTGTGAGTGAGAGAGAGGGAGAGTCGTATGAGATGAACTCAAGACAGTTACTACTTACACTCTGAGAGTACGCAGACACAGTGGTAACACAATCGAACTTACAAATATTATACAAATATAAAATCGTGCGTCCGCTGTCGAAATCCAGACTCTCCGTCTCTCTCTCTCTCTCTCTCTCTCTCTCTCTCTCTCTGCCAGCCTATACCTACACATGCAACTGTCTACACTGTGAACTACTAGAGAAATATTATCTTCTTTCCCCGCTTACTTCCAGGCCAACATGCATACATACACACATGTAATGATAGCACAGAGCATTTCCCAATACCACTCTCCACATAGTTGCACACATAGTTTTCTGCAGAAATCCGTAGCCACCAAAGCCTTACGCGTGTCAAAGTAGCTATATATACACCAACTTTATATACGTATGCTACTGTGACGTGTGTTTAGGTACGCGGGACGACGGCTCACCTACAGACTCTATTCCCGATTCTATTCACTATTTCCTTCGCTCACAGTTGACACACAGCTACAGCATGCGTATACAGAGTGTACGACGACAAGCCACGTTTAGTCCCTACCCAATTCCGTAGAATGGAATGGGGCTCTCTCTCTCTCTCTCTCTCTCTCTCTTTCTGAGTTGTGAGAGAGGAAGAGAATTTGTTTGGAGCATAGCCGTGCATACTGGCAGTATGTATATGCAGTGGTGGCAGAGAGTAGGATCGTGGAGAGAGAGAGAAAGCAGCCAGTGAAAGAGAGTTTGTGTCGTATAGAGTGCAAGTGTAGGTTTGGTCGTATACGACGCGGGAGAGAGGAATTGGGAGAAAGCCGATGTTGACTTGAACTACGTAACTCGGGATTAGCGAATGGATTCTACCGAGATTATCAGAGGTACTTATATGAAGGTCTTAGGCACTCCTACGTTCTTATGAACACACTATGTAAACTGTACACCGTGTCTATACTTCCCTCCACCACCTACACATATAAATATATATAGAAATATAAACCTATATAAGTATATACATATATACCAGAGTGAGTAGAATAGACGGCTGTGTCGTGCACTCTCTCCGTGCACGCTTAGCCCGCTCACTTTCTCCTTTCCCGACCGACTACTATCTGCAGCCACTGCCTCTACTGCTGGCAGAGTCTCTGGTTGAGCAGAGAGACCTTATTTCAGAGCACGTTACCTAGTCGAGCTGAGAGAGCATTGTGCAAGAGGAGAGAGAGAGTAAGAGAACGCTGAGCAGACAGAGCACAACTCGAGTGAAAAGTTGAGGAGCTCAATGCTTTATATATACTAGAAAGTGTAGTTTCCCTTTACCTGATATATTTGTACCGCTTGAGGGAATCTCATTGGAAGGAATGAATGTTATGTTATCCGACTATGTCTAGCCTCCTATCCCGTCACACGCTCCATATCGTAGCCGCATTCTCTTCCTCTCTTCCTCTCTCTCTCTCTCTCTCTCTCTCTCTCTGTCTCCACTTATCTACTCTCTCCTCGAATAGCACAACACACACACACAGAGTCTGGTGGACTATTGTAGTGGAAGGGAAGAGAGGTAGGCGGAATGGAGAAGCATGAGGAAATCATATGTAATAGGTACTAGGGAGAATAGACAGAGAGAGAAAGTGAGAGAGAGAGAGGGAAAGAGAGAGCGCGGATTGCGAGGAGAAGCGACGACGAGACGACGATGACGACAGTCGCTCTTCTAGCCAAGCTATCTGTGAGCATTACTGTGGGGCTCTCACCGTCTTAAATATATATCAGTATGACGACACATTGTTATTAGACTTGCTGTGACTGTGTGTCTTGTCTGCGAGTACATATACATCTGTGTATATAGACTTCTCTCATGCTCTCTTCACTGTTTCTCGAGTGTGTAATGTGTGTTGGCTGTGTGGAGGAACGACTATTTCCTATCTCTATCTCCATTCTCACTTGGATCAAAAAATCTGTCATCGACGCTTTTGGTCCTCTCATATATTTTAGAGCGGCGCGATAAATATTCTTTTTTTCAGCCGTGTGCTCTTTCTTTTCTCTCAAAGAGCTATTTTGCCCGTCTTTGTATATGTATATACGTATTGTCGAACTTTCTACCGGGAGATAGATGGTGGTGGGAGAGGAAAGTGGCTATAGCCGCTGTATTTATACATGGAGATAAGTGAGAGAGGGAGACAGAGAGAGAGAGAGAGAACACTCGAGAGAAATAGTGCAGTGCAGTTCATTTTCACACGGTGACATGAGACACTGTCGAGTGAGAGACCCTTCTCTATCGGCTTCGAGTCCGGTCTCCTCCGTCGGCCTACCATCAAAACAGCGTCGGCACAAAACTAAGAGCACAGTCTTAGAAATAAAAGAGGCACACACGACGAGACTTAATTCAAGTGCACCACGGTTTCTCTCTCTCTCTTACTCATTGTCTATAATATGAATGCAGCAATACGTAGTACACACACATCCGATACACAAAGCTTTTTCGCCCAAACTATAATAAACGTTACATTACGTTAGATTACTTGACACAAAGTTGCTTAAGTACAAACCACGATAGTACGCATTCTAGTTGTATGTTGATGGAAGTACTCTTCAATCGATCCGTTCAGTCCTACCTCCGACTAGCAGAGAGAGAGAGAACGTATTGTGTGTGTGTGCATGTACCTATGCATGTATATTTCATTTTATTCCACTGGAGTCGAATATGTGCAGCCAGAGGAGCAGAGATATCTATGCGAGTGCCCCCTCTCTCCTCCAAAACATCCTCCTTCGCATCAATGTGTATTTGTGTATATTTCTCCGATTCTATTCGATTCTATTTGCATCCCGCAAAAGCTAAGCCTTCACAATTTACTGTGTTCACATTCAATCTCGCATCCCCTACCATATACAAGGATGCTTGCTTACATCGCTTCCCAACATTAAAAGCTCACCACCAAACCAATTTTCATGCTAAATCTATAACATGATTTTCCGAAGACTTGCACTCCCCAGAAACCTCATTCTTCTTTCGGGAAAAACACATTAGGCAGTCCATTCAAAGGCATTCATTGAAAAGTCGTTGTAATGCGATGCAAAGTCCTCTCACAGCAGTGTCTCTCCAGGCAAAAGTACACCATTGTTCCTTTTGTCCTGTATGTATTCGTTAAATACATATAGAAAATCATCTTTAGGAAAATTCTCTTCAGTTTTTGTCGTATAAGTACTAAATATAGATTTGCTGTAGAAAGAGCAGCTGCGGTTAAATAACATTTTTACCAATGTAATACGTACATAAATATACAGTAAAAAGATGTTTGTTGATTTTGCAAGAAAATCTCGCGTATAGCCATCCCAAGGAGTCGCTTCTGCAAAACCTTGGAATGCATTCAGTGGAATCGGTTAGAAGGAGGAAAATACACGAATAACTGTGAATAAGCATGTGCGATTGCATGTAGACATGCTCGGCAATCTATAGGAATTGAATCTGTGCGATTGTCCTATGAAAAATAGATATTCATGCATATCAATTTGAATGCAATGCAAAGGACGTTCGCGAGAGCAGTCGTTCTGCCAACCAAGACAAGGCATAATACAATTGGTGATTCGGTTTCTATGTAGGCAGATGAGAGCGTCTAAGCCCGCACTCGGCAGTTAGAGCACGAGGGGGGAACAAAAGCAAGCGGGACTCTTACTGTTTCCACACTGTGAAGACTCTGTCGTAAGAATATGAAGCCATGTGACCGTGGGGATACGGTAGATAGTTGTAAATGCCCCCATAAACAATTTGTATACAACGTAATCTGTATTACGAATTCAATTTTGAGTAACCGTTCCCACACACAACTATGCCTTTGAAGTGTGCCATAGAAGGGAACCCAACACAGCTTACAGACAACACAGCAACTATTGATATGACCCAATGGATTTCAGAAAGCAGTATTTAGTCAGAGAGAAAAGAGCCCCAGCGATTGAGGAATAAAATATGTCTCACAATCCGCTAGGACCTCCTATGACAAATAGGTTGAGGCATGCACACTTCCACACTTTCACACTGTACACAATATCATTGCAGTGCGGATGCATTGTTTTCACCCATCGTCACGTAGAAAGTTCCTTTTATTCTGAAAGCATTTCGAATTGCATTCCCAAGCCAACTGGCCAAATTCAATGAGCCGTTTCGTAGTTTTCTCAGCATTTGACATTCATTCTGTGGAAAGTATCGATGCAGATATCTCTGTTCGAATCTCGATTGGCTTATCTATACACTAGAGTCCCGACGCTACGGGTCACAACTTCCAATCACTTCCCACCCATGGGCTACCTCGGATCTCTGAATATCCACACTAAGGACAAATTATTCAAAAATGGAGCCCAAATTTAAATATATTTGGTACAGGGACTTTAGAATTGATATTTTATTGAGTGTACACACCACAATACAATACACGATGTACATATTGCAGTATATTTACATGGTGCGTACAACAGACTTGTGGTTAGTACCGTACAACAAATAACCAAAAATGTATATATAATACATAGAAATGGAGACGGGCGAGAGAAAAGGAGTAAGACACATGGCTCAAATAAATTGCAAAGTACAACTTAAAGATGGAACAATATGTCAAGATTGTCTTGCTAATGGTAGTAGTCTCACGAATTTTGTAAACATATACCGTACGCAGGAATGAGGTGAAGCCCGTAAAGAAGAACCGTGTGTTGCCCTGCTGGGTTCCGGGCAATCCAAATCGAGCTTTGATCCGGACCACAGAATATCCCAGTAACAGGGGATGCGGATTAAGGAGACTCTACTTGTACAGCTGTCGTAAACTTTTAGCAGTGTCGGAATGCATCCCGAGTCCACAGTAGAACCGTTTTCTTTCATCAACGGGAAAAAATAAATATGTAATGGGTGCTGTACATTATACCGACCTCTAGTAGCAACTCCAGATTCTAACCAAGTAAATAAGTGAGAGTTTGACGTCTACATTTGTAAAATTGTGATTTATTGTTAGTGGACATACTACGTTTGTTGTACGTGACAGAAAAATTAGCACATTGACACGGTCGCTACGTACTACACGAATCGGAATTACTATCACTATCATTTAATATCGAATTGAAAATCGCATACAATACAAACTTACAGAACTCTCATTAATATGGCAAGATGCGCATACTGCACACGTAACAATGAATTGTACACAATCTTATCAAATTGTGCAGTGAGTTCTGTGCAAAATAACTAACTAGAGAATTCTAATAATGCTAATTGACATAGAATGTGTCTGCTGCTACTGAGGAATCGGTTGTTGGATGGCACCGGAATTACTTATTATACTGTTTGTGAAAAAACGAGAGACCAGCCGGCTGAGTAGCTATTAAAAGTCATATAGTCATACAGGAATAATTAAAGATATTGTAAAGCTACTAACAATAAGAATAAGGCAAGAAACATGTCTTCCCGAATTATGTTTATTGTGCTGCAAAGATTAGCAGCAGCTTTAAAGTATCAGATTAGAGAGATGATACAGATATCCTACATACCTACCTTCTATCTGTCACTGATAACTATATACATATATATTATATATACGTGTACTTACGTACATGTATTCTGCCAGCTAACCAACAATATACTAGAAGCAGTGTCGTACATTGTATTCCAGCGGAACAGACAGTCGAGTAGGCGAACCTTTGTTAATTGTGTTGATGAAAGGCATGCGGAATACATTGGACTGATCTACATACCAGTATTAACATAGTTGTATGTCGTGTCGCGGGTCACCGTCGCAAATACTAAATACATTTCCTCTTTTACAGACATCGCGTAATCGCGTACATCATGAACTCTACAGAGTTTAAGCAATCTTTTCAGAATTCCAGTTTTCCTAGAGTTTAGAGAGAGAAAAAGTCGTTTGATTTAGTTTAAATAGTTTAGAATTGTACGAGAGTTCGTTATTAGATTATTACTTACACTTATATATGCATTCAATTTTTCTATTATGGAAATTGTATATTATGTCTAAATACATTTTGAAGTTTTTGACAATTAGTCTCGTCGTACTATGTAAATCTTCAGTATTCATATTCGGTCCACAAAAAGCAGGAAACAAGAACATTTACGATATGTAAATACCTTACACTTTGTCCGTCTGTGTATATCTTACCTTGCAATTAAATTGCTCTGGGGGACAAATTAATATTTTCCTTTCTATTTATCTGTACACAAAAGAAAATAATGAATAGGCCAAACAAACTACACATAAAATACGCAGAAATATCTACTAGACTAAATGAATACCTCCTACAGGCTTTTTACAATATTATGTGCAAATAAGGAAAGAACCATATTTGTTTGCCAATGATACTATACCATAGAAACACCAACATCATCCAATTTCAATTATGCTACAACGTAATGGGTATACATGAAGCAAAGCGCCCCCTCACCAATTAAAATGTGTGCTACATCATTCGACGCTAAATTATCCGCTGATTTCATTGACTGTGTTGACTCATGTATGACACAGTTGCGGGAATTAGGTCAAAGATCACAAATTAAGATTTTAGTTCAACATTTTGCATTATCAAAGGTACAATATTACGTTATTTTACACTCTTAAGAGCTGGTAATATAGTAACATACCATTAAAACACTTCATCGTTATTAGCGATTACATTGCAATATTCTCCATGGGCGGAGGAGTGAACCAAGCTCGCGATTAAATGGGCGAGTGTTTAAAAATTACAGAAAATTTTACGCGATTCTTACGAATGAGAATGAGTATTTGTTCATGGTGGCACCTGGTGTTACGCAGTGAAATTTGGATTTTATTCCTGAATTTATTTACTACTGATTAGGTTTTGGGATTAAATCTCCTCTTATTTATATACATGCAGCCCGAACTCTGTTTTAAATTTTTTCAGTTCCCATTTTGTCAATTCAAGTCTGTGTGAAGTGTGACTGAATAATCACACATTTTTCAATTCATCTCGCTCATTTAGGTGCTTATTAATCTTGTTACTAGATTTCATAGTGTAGAATGACGTAAAATAGCTTTCATAATGTAAAAATTTGAATTAAACCTTTATTTTTGACATTTGACCTGTTTTCCGCAAAATCTGCGTCAAATTCTGCGTCAAATGATATAACACATATTTAATTGGCGAGTGGGCGCTTTGCGTTGTATGTACGTTCCACGTAATGTATAAAGGTGCAATCATTCTAAAATATGTTGCAATTGCGCACACAGGTGGAAGGGACTGCTGCCAGAGAATTATCAATATTTTTAACAGATTTTAACTGTGTTCAACTTAAAGTGAAATTCCAACAAGTACCTATTGATTGCTCTAATTTTTAGGAGAATAAACATTGAAGCGAAGGTTGAATAAATTTCAGCAATAATAAACAATTCAGTGACAGATATTATTCTACAGGAATGTTATTCAATCTTGTCTTGTTTTCTACAACTTGTACAGCGGTGCTTGTTTTTATCATTATTACCAATGTACAATCAAATATTAGCATGGTGAGAGATCGTTCTAATGTTGTTAATGTAAAGAATGAGAACAAATGGAATATAATGTGATATTAGCCCGTGAATGTTTTCAATTTATTTTCGGGGGAAAATTCGTTAGTTTCCAACGATGAGGAAAAATCTTAGCAGAGAGAGAAACAGGATTTCCATGTAAGTGTAATATTGAGTGATTTGACCATTGCTATATTCTTACAATACAGAAGACACAAATATAACTAGGAACAATTCTATGTTCAAAAACTTCATTAGGTGGTAAGCGATATAAACTACTATGCAAGTTGTGCTCACCGAAGCCAACACCTATATAATTTAATTATATTTTCAAGAGACATCTATTCATTTTTCAAAGATACAAACTTTAGTTAATTGTCGCTCATCAGACTTCTACAATTGTGAAACAATGTGAAATAATAGTTTGGCTGCAGCAGCAACTGCAGCCTTCACACGCGATTGCTTTTACCATCATGACTCCATTTCAATTTAACACTGAATAATATATAGTTCATAGTTTTACTTATTAATTTTCTTAGTTTCAATGTGAACGAGTAGGCGTGACTTGAATAATTTTTCTCTGACGTAGTGAAATGTCAATAGCGACTGTGTGGCATTAAAAGAGGAAAATAATAATGACTACGTAAAAAAAGAAATGATGAGTAAAGAGCGTAATATTAAATGGCAATACGTACAGTTACAATATAGTTGCACGTGTGCGACTCAGTCGTGTGACAGTAATGTAGTGACAGTGAGTTGGCACACGTCTCACATTTATACAATTTGCATAAAACCAAGTAAGAAAACGTACATTGCGCTATTGGGATACATATACTTAATAACAAAGAGTAAGAATAAGTAATCGGAAAGAAATAATACAATGAGAATGTTGATGTAGAAATAGAAAGAGGAACTGGTGCCTCTCCGACATTTCCTCAGTTGTTGCGAAACTATTGATCCGAATGCATTTATGAAATAAATTCATAATAAGCTAAATAGTGCTATAATGACTTGACTGGAGTCGAATTCCAGCAGAAGACATACAAAATACAAAAATATTACCAGGAAAAGTGCAGACTACAAATGAAATTTTTTAATGGCAAACGACATGTAGAAACGGAAATGGGAGTTTCTTCAATTACCTTGTAACCACCGACATACTCGACGTACAGTTAAATAAATACTTATTTCTTAAGCACTAATGATAATTCCGTGTATAATTAATTAGCCGTTTCCTTGCGTGAGACACATTTACATAACAGTAAGTGAATAATAGTGATTAATGATGTAACGTGTGTAATATATCTATTGGCGTGAATGAGAGCGTGGCTCTAATTTCATAAACTGTCCCGCACCCGTTCCAATTGCTGGCTCGATACACTCTTGCAAATGACTTCTAGTGTTTACATGTAGACTGTAAACAATAATTTTCGCTCGCCATGAACCGAAAAGAGGCTATCTATAAATAATGTCATAATTATAAGGACTTTGTCTACGTACGTACGAATATGTGGCTAACAGAAACAGAATCTCTTACATGCTTTCACCAACTCACTTGTGTGCGTGCGTGGCTAAAAATATTCTATTGTACGACACTTTGTGAACCTATTCCTCATAAAGTCAATATGTTTCTAATGCCTAAGGGATATTAAGTACGCCTCAAATATTGATGCGAATTAACAGTAGTAGATGGTGAGTGGTTAGTTAATAAATACTTAAGGAAACATTCGTAGAAATTAGAGAGAGAATCCATTTGCAAATTATGGAATTAGTAGTCGTACTATTACTAGACAAGGTGGGGAATTCAAATTAAATTTTTAAAAAATAAAAATTTCAAATCTACTATGATTGGACTATTTCAAAGCTGAGTGCACTACTTATTCAACCGTACTATTAACTTGTAAAACTATTAACTTGCACTTCCGTCTTTGAGAGGCAATAAAGTTTGTTGCTGTCGATTGTCTCACAGAAGCAGTACAATCCGTCTTGTAGTAGTACTTATTCTTAGTAGGTACGTTTTATTTTTCAAACAAAGTAAATCCGGCAACAGTACACACTTATGTATGCCGATCAACATAGTTATATAAAAGGAATTTAAGTTTTTAAAAAACCATTTTTGTTTTGAAGCAAAAATTAAATAGCATTTATCTTTAGTATATCCTTGTTTAAAAAGTGATTCACCTGATCTCAGAAAGATAGAAATAGGCGTGTGGGACGACCAGTGCGTATTTTGAAGTTTGGTTCATTTTTGGTGGACCGATCACTGATTTCACACTTTCAATGACTTCAAATCTTGGCTGCGTCCCAAGAAATTTTATTGAAATGCCATAATATGCATGAGAAATGGTTTTCCGAAAATGAGCAAAACTGATTTTGGACCAAACCTTCTAATACAAGACTAGCGTCATTCAATTGCCCTCAGTCCGAGACCTATAATACAAAAAATAAATGCATGAAAACATATTGTGTATCTGTATTTGCTACTTGTTTCCAAAATCGGTACCTGACGAAAAATGAGATTTACTATCAATTAGAGGCTCTCTGATCTACCAACCAATAATTAATATGTACATTCAAAGTTAACTGTGAATACGAATCCTTAAAAAAAGAATCGTCGTTCAACTTTAAAATTTCCCGTTCTAAATTAACTTGAGAATTTCTTTTAGACCTGTGCACATTTTACTACTTTCTTTTCCATGAAACAAATAACAAGTCATTAATTACTGCGACGGAAATATTTGGAGCGTTCTGTCATCTTTCTTTGTACGTAACAAACATCGAATCGGTAGCTACGCCCGTTGGTTCGTGGGCTGTGTGCGCACTTCCGTTGCAATGCTCTTCATGCTTATTACTTGTTTCTAACTAATCACCACATCTCTCTATTTTCCTTTCATGTATTTTTTCATACGTAACAAAGGTTTTCCTTTATCTCTGTTTCTTTGTGACACAGTCTCTTGACTTATTTACATGCATATCTTCTTGCACATTAAACTAATCTAGTTCCCGTTGTCAGCATTTCCATTTCACTGCGCTTCCACTATACGGCCACGCGGAAACTGTGAATGCAATATACAATGTATACACCACGGCTTCTCTCTTGTATTACGTAGAATGTACGAACGTGAGTTCGTCATCAGAACAGAGTCATAGTGGTATCAGCAGCAGCGGCAGCACAATACAAAACAACAAATATGGAGCACAAAGAGAAGAGAATAGTTATTGGATTCCTGGATGGCGCATTGTAGTCCACATGTACTTACATACATAGTACACATTACATTGGCACGGTCCCACCTATAGATTCATATAAAAATTTGTATAAATGCAATACAGTAGAGGTGCACTACTGGAATCAAACAAACTTCCAGCCTCTTCTCTCTCTCTCTCGTCTTCTTGAATGTTTGTCGCCTCCGTCGACTCAAAACCTCACGTCGTCTTTTATTATTATAAGTGCAATGTTCAGTTGGGCACTTTCTATATACAGGTCACACGATATATGATATACAGAATAATACAATTACACTCTGAAGCCCACTCATTTGCACTTCCTAGATTACCTACCTTACAATTAGTATGCACAGAAAGACATTCCATATCTAGCATCCACGTGCTCGCTCAAATGTGAAACCATTCAATTCAGAAATTGCCATCCAACGAAATGTCTCGTTCGCTGTGCATCCCAGTATTGCGTTGCTCCTCACTCGCTATTAGTGCCCAGATACACAGACACACCATGCTAATCGAAACATTTTATACTTGCAAATGAATGCAGTCCAGAAGTCACAGAAGAGTGAGCGAGAGAGCGAGGGAGGGAGCGAGCGAGATGGCGAGAGCAGGTATTCCTGAGAGTTAACGAAATCACAGATAATATTGTAGCAGGGGGCAGGGACACAGGATAACACACTGAAATGTTTTACTGCTTGTTTGTCATCCATTCAAACTTACAATTTCATTTGCTATTGTCAAAGTCAATGGACACATTTAGCCTTTCATTAGATTCAGTGGCATGTCGTGAGACTCCGCTATCAAGCACCAAGCCAATGCACTAAGTGTAACTAATAGCTTGCTGCCACCAACCTATAAATACTTATTGGTACTTATAGTTTATATGAGGCTAGTAATAGTGCAGGGATCGACAAGTCACAAACAATTCGAAATTTTATTCGAAAAATGCTAACCTATAAAATTGTAATTTCTCACCATTCAAAGTTTTTCTGTAAAACAATACGTGAAATTTGAATTGTTAAACATTTGACTAACAGCACACACTTTGCTCATGACGAGCTTGGAAAGCAAATTTCTAAACAATAAGCCGATCAGTGGATTAACTTTGAATTGTTCATTTTATTTGAGCAGACTTGAAGGGATTTGGCTAAATTTGACGAAAGCCTAATGGATTGAGTTTGGGAATTACTTTGCCAGTTCCCATCTCTGTGTCACAGAGGTAAGTATGTATTCAGCAAGTCGTATTTAGAAATGGAAACGTGTTCATTCGACGTTGAATGCATAGCTACCTTTATCACTTTAGTTTCCCAGCGTCACAAACATTTGGATTTAGACAAAGTGATGACTTGACTCGCGGAACGTCATACGGAGATAGCCACAGAATCACATAGCCACGTAGCCTTTCTACGGATTTACTTTAAAGGTGTTCTCTTCTCTACGGCTACGGCACTACGACTCACGATATCGCTAATGCATCGTGTTCTATATATACTACTGTACTATGGCACTCTGTTCTGGTGATCTGCTCTTTGTGGGTCTCATCCTATTCTGTGCACCACACATCTCATGCAACACCATTGCCACACACAAAAGGGAACAAACCGGGCTCAGGTCTTCTCCATTTACATTACATTAAGTAACTAGACATTGTGTTTGATTACATTGCATTGCAGTTTAACACAATTGTATTGTGTTGGAATACTAATCTTTGTTTCCCCTTCGCCTCCAGTTCACTAAGTGATTAGAGAGCAAATATTATTGTTAATCACAGTCATACACTGGCCGTCAACTTTATTGTGTTGCATTTTGCACGGAGACCTAGCACTCTGTGCGAGTACAAACAGTAAATCAAGTGCAGATACAGATACCAATTGTTTTATGAGAATACATGTAAAAGCTACCTATAGGTGTTGGATATATATCCCTATGGGTATATATAGGTAGTGGGAAGGGAGTGAAATGTACAATAAAGGCAGGGAAAAGATAAATGGAGAGGTGAAGGAGAAAAGTTTTCCCTTTCCGTTCTGAATTGTCTCTAAATAAGATATGAAACATGCGGAATATATAGGACATATATATTATGTAGATAGTGTATGGCAGTGTAGCGAAATACAAAGTGCGAAACAAACATTAGGGATACAACAACGGAGCAAGTGACCTACACAACAATATTTGTCAAGTTATATGCACAATATAATAAAGTGTATTGGACCTGGGAGGGCAATTACTCTCTTCCATCAGTTCTGTCGAGGTTTCCCTTTGAAATCCTTTTTTTTCATGCTTGCTTGCAACCAACTGGTGAGAACTTGGTTCTGCACAAGATGCCATTTAAAAATCCAGTCTTTTCTACTAATCCAGGCCACATGCACGGAACATGTACACACAGAGGAATAATTGGAAAACCATTTCTCTTCTAATCACTTATAGTAAAATCGTTGTGCACAGTGAAAAAAGTAAACTCACGTAGCGTGTAACCACTGGCCCCAATGCGCAATGTATTTGTAAGCGATGTGGAAACCCTAAAGCTTTTAAATAAAGTTGACAGCCTGACAGATACGATGCCATTCAGGGACAAAGCTGTGTTGTTTCCTAACTATTTACCTATAGATCCAGCTCGGAGCAACATTTTACGAAGTGGTAAGTGCCTGCTCCTTCTTTATAATTGTGCATATACGTTTTTATTTGTAGAAAGCTCGATCCTCTCCTAGAAACAAATAATGAATTTATTATACCAGGAATAATACACGAACGAAAGACAAGACACGTCATTTAATCTTTGTTTTCCTGATTTTCTGCAGAAAGTGCAATTGAAACATTAAATTTGATTTTTTATGTTGATTTTTAGTATGATGTGTGTCTAATGTATTTTCATCAGTACATGAACGAAAAGAACATATTGGAAGTAGTAAATATAATAAGTACAAGTAATTTGTTAACGTTTATCACTGCAACGTGTTAGTGCAGTCACGCTCTAACTCGAGTACATAATATAGTAAATGGAATTGTTCATGGACACATTATAAGCAGTTGACCGGAATTTACAAAAAAGTGATAAGTTAGCTAAACCTGGCTACGAGAAATTCCATTGAAATAACTATACAAATAAGTAAGCGTCTACCAAATACACAACTAATTTGAAAAAGGAATTTGATGTAACATTTGAAAGAAAGACCAATAGGGTTTACATTGTTATTTGCTATTTAAATATTGCATAATATTGTAATATGAATTATTACTTAATACGATAATATAATCTAACATTTACGTATTTAATTATAATACATTGGATACGGTTTACATGCCATAATAATAATAATAAATAATTAGATGGGTAAAATACGATATGTGCATACAGATAAAATTATGACGGATAATGTTAGTAGTAAATTCGTAGTCCTGAAGATGTAGTTGATGTAGTGAGACTGTAGAATATTTAGCAAGAGAAAAGGAAATAGAAGCAAGGGTGATTTGGGTACTTGAAAATAAAAACAATCATCCGCCTGTCTACTCTGTTGTTTTAGAGGTGGGAAAGTAGAGATTGGACATGTTTTTGCGACGGACTGATTTGTCTTGTGAATTATATCTGAGAAAATTGAAGTGCATTGTGAATCGTACTGCTGTACCGTTCTGTTTGTCGAGTAGTGGAGTGTTGCGCAATGATAATTCGTTAAAGAGACTCTTGCATAATTAGCACCAATGTAATACCGTGCGATTGCAACCTTTGAGTAACTTAAGGGTAACTAAGTACTTCTGTGTGAACGAAATGGAATCCCGTCGTATGTGCAAAACAACATGATTTTAGGGTGTAGTGCTATGATAATAATAATTATATGCAAATGCCATACATTGAGAATGCATAGGATCTCTCTCTCTCTTTATGCATTTAATTGTTGAGCGGATATCCTCCAAGGAGGCTTTCACTCAGCTCATGCAATATTACAATTAATTAATTAAAACCAAACACAACAAAACAAACAAACAATTGAAATAAATAACACTGAACTTCTAAATGCCTGTCAAGTGTAATCGCTAAGTAAAAATCATGAATCTCTGTATAATAAGCGCTGACGTGGTCGTCCTCTCTTGCAGTGCACATACACACAAACACATACAGTCTTCTATTCTAAGCCCTGTTATATAATATACTGTAATAGATACGCTAGCGTTATAAATGCGATTAGTTAGGCTAGTCTAATTAAATAAATGCAATGCCGTGTCATGTCATATGACGCTGTGGGTTGACACAACGTAGATTCTCACACCAGATTTCGTGCTTTCTCCTTAGAGATGAACATTCAACAGTGCATTATAGGTGGGACGTGGATATGAACGAGATGTGAATATCTCTTGAAAGCAATAAAGTCGAAGTAATAATATTAGGACTATAGTAAATTATAAATCCATACATGCTAAACAATACTACGTTAATGATACTATTAATATGCCATATTCATCACTATTATGATAATGTTGTTAATGACATGTCTACTTATGTGTATGAATAAATACATGGTTAAAATGATAAAAATACCTTCACGCCTGCTTGCTCACTCATCAATTTATTATTATTGTCACATATTAAATTAAATGCATACAAATTGAAACCAAAATATTGGTAAATATAATTAAAATAAATTATGTCCATCCTGCACCGTTTTGTATACTTTTTCTCGCAGTCATAAAATTTCAATCAATCTCAACAATTGAATTAAAAGCTAACTGTAATTACGCAAATTAAAATAGATTTAAAAATTAAATAGGCAAGATTTGCATGTGATTTTTCAGGTGTTCCTGAGTCTGTGATGGATTGGATTTGCTCTGGGATATTAAGCAGCCAAGTACAGGTGTACGTTGGTTAACTGGCCAGCACGAGGACGAATTCCCCATTCTGTATTTGCAGTTTTACACTCACAGACTCACAGACATTGATGATAAATGTAGGAAGGTTCACGTGAAATCCTGGACGTGTACGTACGTGAATGAGACGCAAGCGTGCCTTCCTACGTATACTCATTAGAGGGAACGTGGAAAAACTAGTTTGGTTCCGTGCATTCATACTTTGTCTTACGTAAACACATTTGTATACTTATTCCCGGCTACATATATCTTAAATGGTATCTAGCAGCTATCAGCATTGTTATAAATGTACAGAAGATATGTTTCGTTATTACCTTATATTTTCGCCCGGAGAAAGTTACATGTAATGCTAGGAATTCTCTTGACTGCACACATACACACAGAAAGAGAACACTACGTATAGTAGATGGAGGCATGGAGGAGATGGCGTGTAATAATTTGCGAGTTGGGCAATTTGGTTAGAGTGGAGGAGCAAATAGCGTAAAAGAGATAATGGCTGGATGAAGGTTTGCCTGGTTGCTTTGGTTTTCATACCGTTCTTCTCGCTCTGCACTCCTTTCACTCGCTCCTCTCTCTCTCTCTATCTCTCTCTCCACTCACAAAGCACATGCATACTGTAGCAGTCTCCCAGTGAAAAGAAAAGCCATGGATTGTGAAATCCGAAATGGTTCCATTCTTCCCTTAAGTCCCACTACTAAAAGGCTCTCTTTCTCGCTTTCTCTCATTTCTCAGCCGTTCAAATGACGTGATGTGGGTGAATCGTAATGAAAAGAATTTAAAGAGCACAGCACAGCAAACGCATTCATTTATTCATTGCCAACGTATAAAAAAGTGACAACGATAATACGATGTGCTTAACGCTTAGCCTTACACAGTACTCTCTCCATGCACACCAGTAGTGCCCCAACATCTACAAACAAATGTGGCTACTTAACCAGCCAGACACATGGCCACATGTATGCAAGCAAGTAACTCGTCTTACCTTGCGTGCTTTTCTGCCTGTGTGCCAGAGAGGTAGGCGAGAGCACAGTGGATGAAGATGGATTTGATGAAGTCGGGACGAGACGAGCCCTGTGCCCCATTCCTATTTATCAACAAACATAAGCATCGTTGAGCGTAGAGTGCACAGAAACATTATCAGTCACATGTAAACTACTAAGGCTGCTGGTATGTAAATGGAGTCACTTAATTCCCACATTGCCACGCTTGTTCAAAGGAATCTGAGAACGATCTCATTTGCTAATAACAGTCCATGTAGACATTGAAAGTGCTTCCGCTAGGCTGCTGAACACTGCTCCTGTAGGTATGTACTAGATCTATGTAGAAGTCCTGCAGGGAAAAGAGAAATATGAACATAGAGAGGATAGAAAATATTTAGCAATACGATTTGAATGTTTGTGTGTTTTTAAACGTAGGGGAATTATTTCCGGGGGTAATCTACGGGAGAAAGTGACAAGACTACATGTGTATGGGAATTTATCGGATGAGAATCGTCTGAGGGGCATTGTCCTAGACCCGTATGATTATGTCACGGAGTTGACGACAGGCTGAGGCGAAAGAGTTGTGTTAACACAAATGTAGACCGCGTAAGAGAAAAGAGCATTGACTAGCTCGTTCAATTCGCATCTTGTCACAGAATCCAGGAGATGAGTAATAGGGTCGTTTCGATTGGAAGATAGGATTTGAAACGATGAATAGACGGCTATTAACTGGATTCGGTCGCCTTTTCACACTCCGACTCGACGCTAACTCGACTAAAGATGTCTCACAGAGGGAGAAAGAGAGAGAGAGAGACGCAACCTTGGAGTCAGCACAAAAATGCATCTGAATGCATGGAAACATCAGGAATGATAAATTCGACGTGTCTTATCGGCAGGTTTCCAGGTCATCGAACCGGAAATGAAATGCGGGCATTAACGCTCTGACATCAAGAGAGAAAGAGCGAGAGAAGTTGCTTGCCTGTCCAAAGAAGAACTGCTTGGCCCACTCGTACCCAAAGCGGCCCACTACCACTCCGCCGCTCCAGTCCCTAAACACTACATACTTACTTAGCACACAGTGCATCTAATTGCACAAAGGATGCTTTCGTATAGAAGCAGGGTGGTTTCCCACTCTGTGAATACCGTGTAATGACAGCAATGGACCCAGTTCCAAGAACTAAAGTCTCATAAAAATGCGCTCGAATATTTTTCTGGGCGGAGGTAGGCCGACTGAACAGTTCACAGCATTGATTCTGTAGAAAGTGCTTACTACTATCAGCAGTGGATAGGAAGTGCACAGAGTGCCATCCCCAAGTCCGTTTACATGCACACAAAGGGCTACAGTGAGTGGTGTACCAAGGTTGTATAGTGAATGAGCGGTGGCGTTGGTTGGCTCGTTGGCTGCAAGGTGCATCATCTCCTATACGTTAACATACATTTCCTCTTCTGATCTCATCAGAAAATCTTTTGTCTTCTTTGCTTGTTCACCGGGTTTTCATTCTCCTTCAGTAGTTGCCACGACCGTTTCTTCGTCATTGTTTTTTAGTCATTTGATAGTACCTACTTGCCGGTTGGTTGGTTCTTGGGAAGAGTTCGCGGTGGCTCTCTGCTGTCTGAACCAACGGAATAACATTGGAATCGGTAGGGAAAAACTGGAGCCAAATCGCTGTGATATTCCGCCTCTTCTCGCTTCATTCTCCTGAAAGTGCCGTTTAATCTGATCTCGTTCTAAATGCTTAATGCATGTATACACACATTCAAAAAGGTATAGCTCGGCAGCAGCTTATCTCCGCGTATCGAGCGAGGTTGAAAGTGACGGGCTATACAGGCCTCGTCCTTTGTATATTGTATGTGTACACTGTGTTTCATCTGATATTGGTACAGCTACCGCACATAAATGTTATTGTCAATATCTTT
>JABASC010000223.1:0-52267 GCA_019776185.1 Plutomurus gul
TTGGCTCGCTTAAAAGCTCGAAGCTTGATTGGTTCATCCCACGCGCAACCAAGTTGGCGCAAGCCAAAAACGGAGCCTAGCCAAGAAAGCCGAATTAAACGCCGTGCTTGAGGATCCCCACTATGATAATATAAGTCTAGTCTCCCTGTACATGTGCCTTCCATGGTCTAGTTGTGTTGACACAATTTTAATTTCACAATAGAAACTAAGCAGTACTTACAAACAATATGTAATAACAAAGTCTCCCGACGTAACCAAATGTGGTCACTTTGACAAACGCTCATTGCCAGTTAGATTGGATTCGTCTTGACTGAATGATTTAAGATTGGCGCATGTGAATAGTGCATACAAGCAATTTCTTATTTTATGCAGTAAAGACGTCTACTACTGTGGGAGCACGGGTGAAAGCAGTAACGTTATTATAGTGTTTTTTTCATAGGTCGACCATTTCTCCAATTTTTATTTATCTGTCAGTATGTGTTTACAATCCTTAGTAAGGTATAATATTAGTATTATAAAATTCGTGTGCCATTTCAGCGGAGAAGACTTTCTGGAGAACGGTCACATAAAACAGCAGTTTATGGAAGATTTTCCGAAACTAGACAGCCCACAATGTGATAAAACCCACAAAGGGCGTCGAGACTGTGTACGATTTCAGGTAATTGGAGACCATGATATTGCATTTACTGCATCATGTAAAAAACAGCTAACACATAAACATATATAAACTATAGTACGCAAATGAAGATGTATGCTTCCGTTGATACCGGTGTTGGCATACTCTTGGAGAGTCAGAGTTTGTACTGTTGGCTTTACTGACTGTCATGTGCAACGGTACAACAGTGCACCAAGGAAAATAACAAGAGTTGTATATTTAGAATGTATATGTACAATTACATGGACTGGGCCACTGTACTTTCTCATTTTACTCTAACTGCAAATAGTACAGCAATCTTCTGTGTACAAGGTTAGTCAAGCTTTCTCTGTTGCTACTATTGTGTTTGACTATAGGACTTCTAATCCACAAAACAATCTTTATAAAGGAAGGTGTAAATACAAATGCTCTGGACAGAACTAAGTAACTGAGTATGAAGTAAGTCATCCTGGATGCAAAACGCCTCCACTGACTTCCCCTGTCGTGCATTTATTTTAGTATTAGTAGAAATGAAAACGAAGAAGAAATATATTCATCATGTTTCCACGGTTAGCCCAATGACGTTATGTCTGACTTGTCAAAACACCATATATTCACAGTTTAGCAGAACACTGAATAAATAGTTTGGAATAAAGTTCTCTGAAGTATTATACTTATTTTATTGCTAAACTAAACGTGAACTATGAAATTAAAAGGCAACCACCTATACAGCAACTCTTCAGGGATAACTCCAACAAAAAGAATGAAGGTTGGCTCTGCCCTTCCGAACAATCATTAAATGAAAGTTTAGTTTATACGCAAGATTTTAGAGTAGTAGCTTCTACGATGTGCAAATATAAGTAATATTTCCTACTGTGGCATCGTTTATTTAAGCGTGCGGTGGAAAATTATCTTGAAGTAAATGGAGTAGAGAGCTTCGCTACAGTTCCAATGTACTTAAACAAAGAACTATACCCTATTCAGCTATTTGAAAACTACCTCTAAAGTCTAGGCGATGATACATAGTAACTTTTCTACACAATGAATGAGCAGTGGTAGTCAAGTACAAGGTAATTTTTTTGAAAGATAAGATCATTGTAACAATACACAAGACAACCCACATATTTAGGCATGTGAGTACTTTTGGAACAATGTGGTCCTGTGCAGAGAGAACGATACAATAGGAATTATTGCTTATTATATGCATTTATTGCACGAGAAAGAAAGAGAGCGAGAATTGACGGGAGTATGCCTTTCGCTCGCCATTATCAACTTCTGTTCTGTCCTAGTCCTGTCCTATAGGTAGATAGGCAAACCAGACCAAAGGCAAACGAAGGAACACCGTAACTTTTCCTTTATGCAAAAGACTAATGCGAATTTTCCCGAGCGGGATACCCGAGGCCATGGGAGACTGTGGCAGGTAAAAGTTTACCATGCTTTGTCCAAAGTGGAATTTACACAACACGCAATACATAATTTATCATCAATCTTTCTTAACGTGTACAGGAGTGAAAGCGACAATGCCAAGCTAGCACTGCACTGCATCGTCGTACCTACGTCGTAGCTCTTACTTTTACTATAATGTACAGGTACTCTCACTACTCACCTTCGAATGGTGTTAGCGAAACACGGAAAAATACTACCGCTTACTTACATACACGTATAGTAAATGTATTGGGAGTGTTGGAAAACATGTAACATGTACAGTCGATCTGTAACTGCAGACGTTTACCAAAACACCTGGGCTCCTTCTATCTACCGGTGGCAAACACCCGAGTCCACGACTAACGGCCATGTCCCTGGGCGGACTAAAACTGCCACAATATTATGGCATTCCACTGCTTGAAGTCCTACCAGTCAATGAATACAGAATTGTTATTTGTATTATAACGTACCTATTTACTTCTACTCTACAATAATAAAGAATACATTCAAGAGACGGAACAAAGTAAAGGTACCATATATTAAGAGTGCAGTAACATACATAGTAGTAGCAAAAATTATATATTTTTTGTATGTATAATCGAGATTTTTTGAGAATTTTGTTTTTACATAAAACAGGTACAGGTACACATTTAATTAGTAAATTTTAACACCTTTCCCAACTTTGCATACATGTGGCATTACGAAGAACAGATGAGATACTGTTTTGGTGACCGTAGTGTGCAAAGATTAGCAGCACTTAAAAACGATCATGCACTCACATTTATGTATATCGTTTCATAGTATTTACATACGATCTGCGGAACCTAGGTAATGCACTAAAGGCCTGATTTAGCGATTCCCTTTATCGCATAATATACGAACCGAAATTGCAAAAAACACATCTAGCACATTAAAGCTCCATTCTTTAGTGTTGCCTTACAAAATCTACAAAGTGGTACAGTAATAACCACCATGATACAGAGGGAGTCCACACGTAGAGATACATGTGCTTACATATGCTAAAATATGATAGAAACAGGGTCTGTCGATATCTTATTCTATCACCAATCTTATCCAGCCGGCCCAAGCTACCCCCAAAAATGGGCCGTTTTAAAACACTCTTTTATTGTTACTTAAAAAATTTAAGCAAGTACAAAATTTCTTCTAAATTCTGGTTAAATTGTTGTAGTTCATGATTTATTTTCGTTGGCATAAGTAATTATTTGAAACCCCTAAAGTGATCCAACATTAAAAGTAAAAATGTAAACCATTATATATATGGAAACCTGAAAAATGGGGAGTGATCTGACCGTGACTGCATCTACGTTCCTTGCACTTTTAAATGCATCACTACTACTGTATGCTGGTTTGGTCCCGACATTGGTTAGTAGAGTGGGTTTAGTTTAACAGGTCTTGTCTCCACCAAGACTAAACTCACTCATAGTCAGTCAGTCACTTGTTTGATGGTCAATTTTAAATCACCTTAGCTGGTTCGCCCAATGGCATTTCCTTACTTTATCTCGTAGCCACAAGCTAGACACGGCAAGGTGGCAAGATTCAGCTCTGTGTGTACATACCGTCTACACTGGACCGTCTGTTGTGTCTATCTCCACTGACTCGACTCCTGCTAGCCAATTACTACCATCACATCGAGCAGTTATATACACTGTGGATGGGAGAAACGTGCAGCATGCATTCAACATTAAACCGGCATATGCTGTTGAATCATTATCGATCTTGTGCTTAGTAGGACGCCTTTCCTTTCTAGTAACCGTGCAACTGCCCTCCCTTTCTTTCCCTTTTCCTCCACTTTCACAATTTATACAATGCCTGTATCAGCAGTTTCCAGTCAGCTATTACTACTCTCCCGTTATTATTTCCTCTTACTTACACCTGACTAAAGCCACTACTACACAGACTCATCTTATGTCCTGCACTGTCAGTGAAACTCTACATTACGTGTACATTGTATGATATGGAAATACAATGCTAGGAGCATTAGTGGTGGCACGTCTCCACCAGTAACAAAGAGGACTGAAACGAGTCGACAGAACCAAGATGTAGATCCCAAAGGAAGACAGAATATAATTTGGGATCGTACCAATAGAAATTCTGCATTTTCTATTCCACTCGACTCTCATCCTTTTATCTACATAGTTCCCTTTCGCACACAATCACAATAGCAATCAACCGTTCCAGTAGTAGGCACTTCTTTTTACTCTTTAAACGCATACACCAAGCATACCATATGTAGTAGCTTCTTGTATAAATAACTGCCAACACGTGTATTCTACTGCAAATCAAGCAAGTACGCACATAATTGTATGTGCACAAAGTGTATTACACTACACCTAACTACAACTTCAAGTACAAGCTACAAATGCGTATACTCAGAGATAACTGTGAATTATTTTTACGTCATCACATTATGTCAGTAAACAATGAATGTACGTATTTCAAACTCTGCCTCCTTACTAAGAGTTTACTTGCAATGGACAATCTAGTTAAGTGTCAATTAAGAAGATGTCTTGTTGTTTTCGGTTTAACATAAATTCTTTTCAAATTATTCACAGCGTAATATAGAACTTTGGAATACTTAACAAACAATTGCAATAAGACGTTATAAGCTTTATAGACGTTATGTTTGTTTTAGTCACTGTATATATAAATCCACCAAGGAAAGGAATTTCGCAGACTTCTCTTCTCAGCGTTGGCCTTAATAGGTACATACAATACATCCATAAGGCATGAAAAACTCACCAATTGTCGATGGAAAAATTATTCAACGGAAATTCGACATAATCAACCATTTCTATTACTCTATCATTGCCAACATCGTTTTACTTCTTCAGAAGCATCGTTAATTTAAGTTGAAAGCAAGATGCACATGTAATAAACTAGATTTAGTGGGCCAATTGCGCAATAATCCCAACCATTTCAGTGTTTTAATTAGTAAAAACATGGAAGTTTCGCTATAATTTAATTTTCCAAGCTGAATTATGATGGGTGCGTGATTAAATTCATTAAAACTGGCAATACTAATTTGAGAAAGTAAACGCATGACTATGGTAATTACATAAAAGTATGCATAACCTAATACTTGGAATTTGCAGCAGTATACAGTGAGACTGAAGGCATGCATGAGAAATTAAACATTAATTTTACTGATGGAATCATCAGAGCAAGGTGAGAAGCGTCAAATTACAGTCACATTCACATCGCTGACAAGGTGCCACAATACACTTCTACACTTGAAAAACGACTAATGCATTATAGGTACTGGAATTCCACGATTATCTGTATCATGTTCTGTTCTGTGTAGAACCATGACGTTTGAACACTTCTGTAGGACAGGAAGCACGGCAGATAAGCATGCACTTAACATTACAGACATAAACACCTTATATTCAGTTAGTCAAACACATACGTACTATCTTACATATACATAATGTGCTACTGCATATAAGTACATTAAATAAATAGGTGCAAGGCGAAATTAACATCTGAGCTCTTCAAACATTATGAGAAGAAAAGTCCCATGTTTCCTACACGCTAGTGAACAAGGGAATCAAGTCCGCATATTTGAGGTATACGGATAAAACACCTAAGCGTAAATGCCTACAGATAAAGAGCATGTGCATTATACCTCTAATGTCAAAACCATAATGCCTAAAGTCAATGTACATAATGCCTAATGCCAATTTCCATAATGCCTAGAACCAATGTGTACGTACAGTATAACGGAATAGTAAAACACGCAAGCAAGCCTAATATTTCTAAACATATTTTTACCACCAGTCATTTTCAAATTTTACTTCAACTATTCAACTCTCAACGCTTAATTGCTATTACAACGATATTATCTGTTAAGCATTTGACTTCAATCGCACTCCTTAAAGTCCAGGCAAGCAAGTCAGATTGATGGGTATAGTACATAATACACACAACACACTTATATATGCATGATAATTGGATTATCATTTCCTTATATAGCCTTAGTGTGTATTAGGTAATTGGTCGTAGGCATGCAAATATATATCTACAATGTATTTACGTTACGTTTACATAAATATAGTAGACATCTATCCACATAATATTTTACTGGAGACCACCTCCACTTGCGTATGTTGCCTTGCTTTGGGATATGCCATAACGGAATCCAATTAGCAGTCTATAAAATGAGATAGAGCATTTTGTATGGTCTCGGTTTGCATTCACGACACCGAGCCATTCACGGCCATTGTGCCGATGCTTCCAAGTAACGTAGTAGTAGTAGTACTTACTTGTTTGCACTCAAAAAGAAAATATACATTTTCCTTTATTATTAGCTTCAGCGTAGATACTAGTAGCAGTACTGCTGGTGAAAGGAGTGAGTATACATCCAATTAACTATGACTACAAATGTACGAGCATTTGTATGAATGATAAATATATGAGCAACACTAGCAATTTCACGACTTCTACAACAAAATACACACAAAAGTACCACTAGGAGGTACTACAATGAAATCATACAATCTTGCTCCATGAGAAGTGCATAACACTGTAGTCTTTAAGTTATGCGTACAAAAGCAGACACTTCCCAGTTTTCTCGAAATATAAAAATAACACAAAAAACGCATTTACTATTTCTTAGGTATTCATTCTAATTTTATCTCGTAACACATTTCTCACCATTGCGTTGAAAGCAGCAAGTCTTCGCAAGAAAACGAATATATTATACTTTCATTATATTATACATACATAAAGTGCGAAACATAGCAAGGCTTTGTCTGCATGATTCGTAAGTGTAGTAGAACACGAGGAGGGCCTTCTGTCTAGATCAAGTCTAGATAATACGCTGTACTATGTATTCTATTTCACTTCAGACTTGGTCTTTGAATTATGCGAAAGCTGTAACTCTTTCTTACTGGTACTATTATTTGCGCTACACAATCAATAAGAAAATCTTCTAACTGACTAACACTGACATTCACGTTTAGGTGTTTTATCCGTATACCGAACGAGCCAGGCGGCTTGACATTATTTGATTTTAATCTTTCACTGGAGAATGGAAACAAGTTCTCTAGAAAGGAAAGCAGCGAAAAGGTTTTTTATATACCTCTCGTTATTAGGAAAGGAAGAAATTGTGGGCGTAATGACAATAATAATAATCTGTAATACTCATTCCGTAGTCTATTGTCCTTCGTTGTATTAGTAGCACGAAAGGAAGCCAGCCTCTTATCGTAAGTATTCTAGGGTTATGCGCGTATGCTTTTTATAACAGAACAGACATTGCTAGATTGCTACATAGAAATTTTATATCCTTCCTTTATCGAGAGCTGCCTCTCACAATACCAATTTCCTGCTTCTAATTCAAGTGAAATAGTGAAATTCCAACTTTGGAAGTACTACGTACCGCGGAATTCCTTCCTAAGAAAGTCTTTACATTTTAAAAGTCAAATTACCACCTCGGGACGAGACCTGTGACTGTGACTCTCATACAAAGTACCAAATGTTAATCAGTGGAAGCCGGAAAAGCAGGCAAATGCTTATTCTATTCGTTTCGACCAAAGGCTCTGGCTCTTTGTATGCACAATATGTCACATTGAGGAGTTATGTTGAAAAGTGCCTATAAGTGCCTTTTTAGCGCCTATGCCTTACAATTTTTTGCAAACGCATTTACAAGCGTGTTTGGTATTCTCTGTACTTGAAGCAAAAGCATTGCCAATGATTATTCATACGGCCCATTGCCTATCCTTGGGCTTTTGGCCAAATGTATGATTATTTGTGGAATTTTAGTGCTTAAAAGCAAATTTTCCACATTCAAATGCTTATTTTAAGATTTTAGTGCAGACGAATGCCTTTTTCGACGTGCTTGCAAAATTATCTAAATTTTTCAAAAAATCAAAAAATTTGATTATTTTATAGGCGCTCAACTTTGAAAATATGTAACTTTATAAAGCCTTTTAGATAGTAATTTTTAAATTTTCTAGTACATACTCAAAATTTATAGTGCCTACATATTTCGACATTTTAAGGTTTTTTGGCCTGCTTACCATTTTGGATTTTTTGTGCCTGCTTTTCCAGCCTCTATTAATCAGAACTGATTAACATTTGGTACGACGACAACTTTGTCGTTGTCAGTCAAAGTGCTGGAAATGGAAATTTTCCCCGGAATTCTTAATACTGTAGTAAGATAAATACTTTAGAAATAATTGTGAAAATCTGGAAATCTTTTCAAGAAGTTCCGCTTCTTATTTTCTATATTAATGAGCATCCACAAGTACGCAAGTTTTCACAATATAAACTGAACATATGTATGTACATAAATAAATTGTTTTTCTTCCCACATAAGCACCATGACAAAGGAGATATTGGAAAGTTGTCCAACTCTATTGTATCATAAAAACGTGAATATGTATGCTACTATTGATTCCAAAACGTACGCCCATACTACTCTTTGTTGCAAACAATGTTAAGTAAAGTCCATAATTCCTAAATAGACATTGTCTATTTAGGAAATATGGACTTTACTTAACATTGTATTTATCTGTATCCAAATAGCATCTCGAATAAATATTCGATCCACAGAAAAGGTATTCTTTTCAATGAAACGCGCTAATTATGCCACCACCTTTCATAACAATTCTCCTTGCATTCCAATGCTAACAGCTGTTACGGTGCATGTGCAATTATGCAGTTCACACTCTATCTGCACTTTATCCTAGCACCTATATATAGTTATTCATAATATTTCTATGAAGAAATAGCAAACGGAACAAGGTCGGTCAGTGACTTAGGAAAACGTAGCCACAACTGGCACACCGCAGCAGACTTTAGAAAGTAGCACGTTGTCACTTTAAAGGAATTGATAAATTATTACATCAAGCCACCTATTTGGCATTCCATTCTTCCAACCACATCAGAGAGAGATATATATAAGTATATAAAGAGAGAGAGAGGGAGAAAGAGGACGGATAGGTCAAGTGAAACAATAACGTGCTGTACTATCATCACGATAGCGCACTTACCGACCTGATGGGATCTAAAGAGGAGCGAAATTATTTCAGACAAGACAAGGCGAAGGAAACCAACTGACACGGGAGCTGGTAGTGCAGTACTATATACCACTAGTATAGTAGCCGTGCAAATTGAAGTTGTAATGTGTGCCATATTGGCCAAGTGAACACAATAGTCTGGGCTCCGTATTATAGTGTGAAAAGACTTCTTCAAACGTGAAGACAGAGCGTAATCATCAGTCTCGTGTTTTCCACTACTTTTATACAATAAATAGACACAAGACTCAAGACACAACTTCCTTGCCTGCCTGCCAAATCAAATACGGAGCGTACAACCCGAATTGCGTATACGGGTGTGGTATACAAAACAGCGCTACTCTCAATGCAGCAGCTTTTGGGTTGATAAGTAGCTGCTGTTGTTGTTGATGTGATAGTGGGACGATGTTCGCAGTATAGTATAGTATACGAGAAGCACTAGTAGAGTCTCTACCAGCACTATTACTACTACTCATAGTATCTTATCTTCATATTTTCTTTGGTAACAACCCTATATTTTATACGAACACTTCTTTCTAGTAGTGCTAGCACCTATCTACAATCTAATCTCCTTTCACTTTAACATATATATGTTGAAAAAATATACCGTCTCAAGTGATGATCATGTTCAATGTTTTGTGTACAGGGATCCTGCAGACAAGCGTGGTAGTAATGTTACTAGTAATGAAGTAGGCATGAGCGTATAACAGTTCTTCCTTTCCCTCTTCTTGTGCCACTATTTGCCACACTATATGGTTTAAGTTGTATGTGTGCCCCATAATAGATCTCCATGGTGTGCCCTGTTACGTTGACTTGACTTTAGAAACTCTAACGCTTGAACTACATACCATTTAATAATAAACGTGTAAAGGAGTGCATAACGGGTGAGGTACAATACTACTTATAAGATATAAAGATGCGTCATACCACATGGCTCAGGGTTACACTATTCGAAACACTTAAGATTAAGTAACGGCATCCGTCTGTAAAACCTACCGTGTACGATGTAATGTATCTATTATCCATCCATCTATATATGATTATTATAATAGTAGAACACTCTTTTTGTCATCCCCTTGGCTTTTTCTTTCATCTTACGATTTCACACATGAAATGCTACGACGGCCTTACAATTCCAATTTCACCACATCACTCAGAGCGTGCAGCGGGAGGGCGTCCCTTTTATATCTATATATGGCGCATGTACCCAATTGAAATTTCAATTGGACAGACAATTCCGCTGAATCCATTTACCTGCCGCAGAATCAATAAGATAATTCGAATGGGAAAATGTCCTCTACAGTTACCTTCAGGGTGTATTGGCTGCAACAGTGAAGGAGATGTCGAAGAATGATTTCGTTATGTGTTATGATGTATGAGATGATAGGAAAGGAAATGTGATTTGATACGTCAGGCAAGAAATTAAATGCCCTACGTCTGCATAATATTTGTATCTAAGATGCTGCTAAGTGATATGCAGGCAACCAGGTCCTGTGTCAGTCTGCACACACACACTTTGAAGGAGAGTTCGTATTAAAATATTTTTTGTAGAATCACATCGTTTCTTATTGTGCTATGCACACCTTAACGTAGTCATCTCAATTGAGTTGCTTTACTTTGAAATATTCGGTCAGGTTGTGCAATACCCGTTCTCATCTGACACAAGGGATGCGAATCAACAACAGCCGGATCCAATTTAATTCTGTTTGAGTTTACTTTATTGCTTCAAGAGTGAGACAGATGCAAACTCTCATGCCCCACTCGACAATGTAATACCTCTTCCCACCAACATTTCTTCACACATCACATCACAATCAGCTACAATCTGAATGCCATTTTCTAAGCGAGTTTTTATCATTCGTATAACATAGCTACTATTTGTAAAGTTACTTACGGACACAAGAACCCACACCAGACACTTTAAGTTGTACATTTTGACTGCTAGATACATTCTCAAACCGAAAGTTTAATCGAGGGGTGTATACTGGTTCGGGGAACTGCACAGCAGAAAATCATTCATTTTTTATCAATTCTGTTTTGTTGGCCGTTTACAAACGACACACCTATAACAGATTAATTGCTGATAGTAATTTTTATGTTCTCAAAATCACAATGAAATTATCCCTTATTGAAGCCATAATATATTGTCGAATTGTCAAGAATCGTATTATTGCATTATTTTTAGTTTACCATTTTAATGTCTCGTATTTTTACCCTCTGGTTATTCTTTAAAAGAATTAAATAAAAAATTGAGATTTGTTCGTGTTGGTACATTTATAAAGTGACATTAGTTGTTTGTGTTCGGATTAAAGGTTTACAAATTCACGTCTCTGGAGAATCTAATGCGATAAGATACTGACAAGTAGCAAACCAACCAACTAAGACGTAACGTATCTGTACATATTTGTGCCGACTACACATTTGTATCATCCGCAGTAGCATTCAGTAGAGCACCACAAAATATATAGGTAAGGCAAAACAAAAACTATCATTAGCAGTAGCTCAGTACCGAACACAGAAAAAGTGAGAACACATTATAGATACATGAACACATGCATCCATACAGTATTCCTTTAAATATAAAAGTATGTAGACACAGACTCGCATCGAGGCCAAGAGAAGCCAACTGAACTTGACTTGACAGGAAACGACCGTCAAAGGATAAGTCAAAGCCAAAGTTGTGCTGATTCAACTCAAGCATT
Organism: Plutomurus gul; assembly: GCA_019776185.1. Lineage (NCBI taxonomy): Eukaryota > Metazoa > Arthropoda > Collembola > Entomobryomorpha > Tomoceridae > Plutomurus > Plutomurus gul. The sequence goes on from JABASC010000223.1 coordinate 11,799, forward strand.
CTTATGTTGTTCGCTTAGCATGTAATGCAAATAAGCATAGATCCAATCTTATCTGAATATTTATCTCCTCATTTTCAAATAACATGCAAACAGAAAATGTAACGGGGTATATGGGGTCTGCGGTTTAAGGTAGACTACACTTCCATTCACTATTAATATCTTGTACGTATGCATTTTATGGCATTATCATTTATACGAATAATTTGATGCGGCATCGTACATATGTGGTTACATCTTAAAAATGCTTGCTTGACCCTGAGTATTACTACCAACAAAAAACGTATAAATAATGTACAAACTTCTGCCGTACTCTGTATAATGAGATTACAAACAAGCATCATTGCAAACCCTCTTGAAAACTCGGTACGTTTCATTCTTTAAAAGGTATTGGTTCGTTGATGGTTGTTAGCATAAGTATACGTATACACATTGAAATGTTCTCATTTTCCATAAGCTCACAAATCCCGACAATAAGTAATATATATGTCATTTCATTTATGACGTTGGAAGAGTCTCATCCAACTAAATATATTCCATATTCCTTACGCAATGTAGATTTCTTATTTTGTCATTTGATCAGTCATCACTCACTTATAACAATACAACCTTCATGTAATGTAACGTAATTTTTTATTCAACAACAACTCACCTACAAGTACATATTTGGAACATTTCGTTGCGAATTTGTTACAGTTTAGTTTTTAACAAAAGTAGGCAAATCTTTTCATTCATTCATAATGTTCACAATTCGGGATGCTCAAAAGAGAGAGAACAAACAGGACTTTATAATCACTTTTAAACTTATTTTATTTTGTTTTATTTACTCACAGTGTAAAATTCCCCTCTTTATATGAAAAATGGCATCCCTTGGCAGCCACCATCCTTGTTCCCTGATCACGGCACACAAGAAATTTAGTGACAGTAAAATTTGGATATACATATATCACACGGCATCCAGCAACAGATAGAGACCATAATAAAGATCCCTTCAAACTGCTATCTTTCCTTACGATGTGGATAGTTCAAATCAATTTGAAATACACATTATACAGTAAAAGCGCTTTTATTACCTTTCTCCGTTCAAACAAAACCATATTCAATTTATAGTATAGTAACTATATCTATGTAACATGTAAAGTGTAAGAAAAGCATTATATGAAATATTTGATGTAACGTGTCATTGCGTTGTTTGTTTATTACATAGGACGCTCAGATGTCAATGTTGGAGCCACAATTACTCCGTATTTATATTTCAATAATTTCTAGTTTTAGGTAGTAGTTATAGAAATCGTGGCTCACACAGTCATGATCAGGCATTGGCAAACGAAATCCAAATCTAATCGCAGTACAGTAAGCAGTGAAGTTGGCTTGCTGGACTTTCTCTCTAACCGACAAAATACGCTATTCGTATAATCCGCGGACTGTACTACATATACACTAATAATTAATTGCACTCACAAGTCAGCGATCGTGACGTACACATGAATCCAGTCAGTCCAGTTCAAAGTGAAATCACGCTCACATGAATTTTTGACAACAGTCCTGCAAAGTACCCACCCACGTTAGTGAATGCTATACGAAGGTAAATAGTGAACACAAGTCAAGGTGACATATGTTGTAATAGTAATACTAGTGGTGCTAGTAAGCTTAAAAACACCCAAGTTTGTTCTCTTTTTCTTGACAGTAGGACTATTGAATACAGTACTGCCCTCTGCACAGTTGTAGCTGTGGCTGAAGATGAGATGAAACAGTCTACCAGCCTTTTCATCCCATGAAATAGCTTTCTCAAGGGAAATTTATGCAACACGTCATGACAAGACAACACTCAGTAACTACAAATACACTGTCATCTTATCCTCACTAGCAAAGTAGTGCTTTTCGTGTAAGTATTCAGTCGAGTTGTTCTAGACATGATTAGGACAGGTCTTAACGTGACCCCAGCAGTCAGTTTCCAGCTTCACCATGCAGTATGCAGCAGTAGTGTGCTGTTAAAAGCCAGCTCATTCTTCACCGCGTTCACGTGTAGCACCACTACGTAACTAACCAGTAGGTATAACTAATGCCCCCATAAGTACTTAAGTACATACATATATCTGTATTCCGTTTTCCTATCGGTTTTTCACTGACACCCTATGTTAGAGGGAAAGTAGGACTGGTTGGCAACACACTCATTGGCAACACCAAAAAATGGGGTGGATAAAATGGCGAAAGTACCTGATGGACTTTTTGGCAACATAATTTTTTATTAGAACGGTCACACTAGTAACAAAATATTTTTTCTTTGATTTATGTTCATGTTTTTACAAACATAAGTCACAAGTGATTCCTCCTGAGCTTTTAAAGAGTAGGGATAATTATTTCGAACTACTTAATTTATAGGTTTATCTTCTTTTTGCTCGTGGTAAAAAAATCTACGACTCACAGGGAACTGACAAGCTGCAAAAAATATTTACAGTATAAATATGTATTGTTGCTTGGATAGCTACGTAAATATTGTATAACTGTATTAACTAACTAAATTAGCATAACATAAACTTAATTTACTACCAAATTGTTTACAGTTTGCCAACGAATCCGAAACTTCAAATTGTTTTGCCATCGCGTCCGGCACTCAGTGTTGCCAACCAGTCCGGACACCGTTAGAGCATACCCTTAGCTAGACTACTTACAACAGTGACACCCGACGCAGTAGGTTTTACGTAATGTATAACGTTGCCTTTAGGTTAGTCAGTTGAGTAGTTGTTTAGCCTACACATGGCAGCTTGCTTCGCTGATGTCCAACAAGATGTTCCATCCTCACGCTTACATGAACTCATGTGTATACAGCACAGCACAAACAGAGATAGCAAAACTCATGTCAAGGTATCAGTAACTGTACGTAGTCCAGTACATAACACCAACAACATATAGTTGTACTTACGCAGAATGTATGTTCCATCGCTGTTACACACATCCAATATCCAAGTATTCACTCGTACACGGACCTTATAGTCCATTAAAATGCATGCCATGAATTCTGTGATGACGCTTTCCAACTTTCACCACAGAGAAAAACCCAAACTTGCAGAACTAATGTCTAAACGAGTACGAAAAAAAAATTCCACACAAACTATACTTAAATACTAATTGTCAGCTACACGGTAAATGGTGAAAGTTTCTGCTAACCAAGTTATCAAGAAGACTAGTCATACCTAAAGCATGCAAACGATCCACTCAACAGCCTTTCCCCATATCGTACAATTAATTTACAATTATGAGCAAGACAAGAAGCTCTATGTATTAAGCAGCCAACAAAAATTAAAGGCCCAACTGCACTACTGTATGCACCACATAATGCAAATAGAGACTGTCAGGTCTACGACGTCTCCTTTCATTGCAACGTGCTCAGTTGATAAGTTTTGTGGCTTACGTGTGTCCTGGCCGCAATATTAACTAGACGTGTGGTTAACAGGTCTCCAAAGAATTGTTTCACCACTAGGTGTACTACTATACTTACTAACTACCATATCACCGTCAAGCCAATTCAGCCAATTTAAGAGAAGCATGGGGTCACACTGAACTGTAATTTATTTGATGATCAATTATAATACTACTGTACTTAAGACGTGCTCCTCGTCAAAAACAGGAAAAATAGCTCCACCCAGCAGCCAACTTTGTTCGTGAGCACTTATTATAAGGAGAGTATGGACAAGTTAAAGTGGCTGATTTTAAGCTACTACAAGTTCCGAAGAAAGCAGCTGAAAATGTGTAGTCAGAGTCTGAACTGACTTCCACTCGGAGGAACAGGAAGGAAAGCACTTCAGGGTAAGTAGAAAACCGTGATCCCGATCGAGAGGCTGAGCAGAAAGGAACACGATGAGTTAATCGCAACACCCTGGGAGTATTAATGAGAAGCAGTCAATAATAATGACTAGCATAAGACCAGCAGGGAAAGCTTTTCTCTCTTTCACTTCATTAGAGTATGAACATACATTGTAATAGTACGCACATAGTAAGTACTAAAAGTATCCCTGTAGTGTGTGTATGTGTGCATGTGCAGCACCTATTGAAGTACTACTATGGCACAGCATCACATCACATTTAATCCTAGCACTTCTCTTAGTGTTTAGAGTAAAATTCCAAATTATCGTAAAAAGCTCACCATGAAATCATGGTGGTGACCATGAAGAGGTTCCACCTAGCTAAGCCATTCACGCCAACTAAACTCTCGCAGTAGTAGCAATGTTGCATTGTGTACCTTTTAGTTCCATATGCACTTGCGGTATAGTACGAACGTACTACTTAAAAGGCTAGTATCAGTATCTAGTAAGAGTACGCGGTCTTGTTTCGTCAAGAGCGCATATCGCGTCTGTCTTGTGTACATTATAACAATAAATTTTTGATGGCCAGCTCTAACCGGAGAAGAGCACAGCAGCGAATGGAAAGCGGAGTAGGACAGAGAATGTACATATAGTGGTTGACTGGAAAGTTGAGACGAAGGGAGACTGTGGAGTCAGCTGCCGAATAAAAAACTTAAGGAGCTTTTCCTATCACTTTCTCTTTACTATGGAAAGCACAACTCTTTCGGTACATTCTCCCAGCTCTCTCTCTCTCTCTCTCTCTCTGCTCTCATTTCTTTTTTCAGCTGGAACGCTCTCAGACCAAAGTCAAAACCCTTAAACATCACCAGCTCTAATTTACAGAGAGAAATCTCCCAGCTCCTTTTCAATTTCTTGCCTCCACTACCAGAAAAATGCAGATAGACAATCTCCGAATAGATATTCAATGCTAAACTATATTTTTTGTCGATGCAACATGGTTTCATATCAGTATAGAATAGTAAAGTCGTTGCAGTATTATGCGTACGTAGTCGCGTTGTGTGCAATGCAGATTTTCCCCTTGAATAAACAACGGAAACAGAATGCAGAAAGCAAAAGCATTATTACATTTGCAAGACAAAAAAGTGTGTCTCTGAATTGTATCTGTTTCATTGTATCCACAGAAGAGAGGAAGAGATGTGCACCCGAACAGACATTATCGTCAGAGAATTCCTAAATATTTCATTATCCAATAAAAAAGACTGTGTCCTAAAAATTTTAGAATGTCTGTGCGCCAACGGTGGAAAGGCGAGATTATCTTTCTTTTAAATTTGTACTACTCTGTAAATTTCCTTGCTCAACTATACTAACAATAAGTGGTTCGCTCAACGTAATAAACACACTGCAATAGAGAACGAGTACACTGTAAAACTATGATAATCGTCCTTCTACGTACCATTGTGTTTGATTAGAGTAAAGAAAAATACAAAATGTTTTACAAAGATGCACTGCATAACAATACATTATCTTTGCACATTTTACTAGTTGGAGCCAATCGGCAGGTTCTGCGGGACTGTGACAGAAGAGTTCACAAATGAGCACACAGCATATTGCATTACATTTACAGATACTATCGTCTATCTTAAAGTTGAGATGTGGTAACATGTTTTCTATGAACTGTAATGGCTTCCTCCTACTCAAACGTAGTTCCGAAAAGAGGACATATCAATTCAGAATCTCGATTATCAAAGCATTCTGCCATAACCCATGATACGTATATATTTAATTGTATTAGGTGCACCACACAATGCATTTATGTATATATATGAGAAGTGATGGAAATGCTTTTAAAACACTACATTATACCTAGATGATGCAGCGTTTATACATAGAAATTGAGTAGCTCCACATACAGTAAGCTCCACAACGGAATAATATCCATTGCGTGAAAGTGGAACTTTCACATAAACCAATAATTCAACTGCAAGTGCTTCGTTGCAACTTTTTCTTTGAGAACTTCGTTTCAACTTTTACTTACCTTAATCACTCCCCTACCTACTATAAATCGTTTCAATTACGCGGATTTCTCAAGAACATTTTAGCTTTAGTCCCCCATTTTATAGAGTGGTCATTCATATTGTTAGAGAGCTAACCAACTTAATCCAATGCGCATATAGATGCCTCCTCTGCGTATTTTTATTTGCTCATCTCAATCCTCGCCATCCCATCCACAAACTTTTTAACTACACAAATTCAAATCCGATTTGCACTGCGATAATGGTTCTCTTAAGGCCTTAAGTATATATACTAAAACTAACTTTGAACACAACAGAAGAGGAATAAGCAGAGGCAGACTACATATCTTTGTCCAACGCGGCGCTATTTAGACTGCGTTCCTTTCCTCTTTTTTTAAAATCCTAACCACTTTCATTCATTTTGCATAAACGTATGTATTACATTTCTCTGGTAACTGCCGACCGTGGTTTCTTCCTTCCCGGAATGCTTAACTGCGAGAATATTATTATTGTGGCTTATCCGTGCGAAAGTGTATAAATTTGCATAGAAATTGCTTCCACTAAATTATGTGAGGAGTCCTCACTGAGGACACCACAGATACCTAAAGTTTTCAAGTGACATGTCATAATTTTTGAGACTGGAAACAATTAATTCATCTACATCTGTATGTCATTCTCTGTCTAATTAATTCAATAAATTCATCAGAATTAAATGCGCAATAAGTCCTACGTTAATTATAATAGCTCCTGTCTCTCAAGATAATAATAATAGCTCTTGTGTCTATCAAGATAGACAAGACTGAGAATAATCTTATTCTCAGTCTTGTCTATCTTGATAGACAAGAGTAAAATCAATTATAGTTACATGATAAATAAGATAAAATCAAGGATGTGACGTAACGTGAAATTGACGCTTTCGCTTTCGCCTTTAGTCTCCTAACAGTTAAATACGTTGGATGAAGGATGGCCAAAACGTATAAATCTCTGAGCATCCATTGACCCACTGAAACTACTTACGGAGCTATGTGGCCATTCACATTTGCAGTAAAGCCGTGTGCCCCAATCCAATCCCTGTAAGATGGAAAGAATACTACATATCTGAGATGGAATCGTCCCCCAAGAGTGGTGTACAAATGAAACTTTAGTAAAATCCACAATGTCACGGTGAAGAAGAATGTGCACAAAGTCTTGTGCCAGTACGACAGGAAATCTATCGTAAGTAAATAGATGAGTCAGATGTATACGCTGTAATGTGTTATGATGCAGAGTCGGTAAACAAGAAGACTTTTCTGTTTGCATGGTTCTTTGGAAGTACTAGTTGTTACAGATCCACCTATTCTGTTTCTATTTCGATTAATAGATACATAGTACACATTGCATTGCAGGCACATTTACAAAGTCAAGATAGTCTTTTCCGAGAAAGGATCAGAGACACGTTACTGTGACTAAATGTAAACTCAAGTCAAGAATGTACTGGTATGCTATAGTAGATGCAAATGCAGCTCTTAGAGTCTTCCTGCTCCCGTCTGTTCTCTTCTACTCGGCAATGGACTCGTCGTCTCCATCACCCAGATTCCGTGAGGATTCGTACACACAGACACAGAGCCAGAGTCAAACAGACAACCAACCCAGTACAATTCACTACTGCCACTACAAGAGACACTACTACAACCAGAGCATTCGAATTGAGCCGCATTCTGCTAAAAGTATTCTATTTACTACATAGAAGCTCTCATGCCATCCCTTTCCACTTGAACATCACTTCTCTTGACTGTTAGCATCTTACTAAAATACCAGCCTAGTGTACTTAAGTATATATCCAATCTGCTCTCATCCAATCTGGCTTGACTGTGCCACTGATATTATTCACCACTGCCTCCTTCCTCCTTCACATGCTCTTCGCTACTTGTATTCAGCTGGATTCCCTTCACAGATATGAGTGTCCCTAAAGATATCGCAATCACGAATACTACTATGCTATAGGTTTAACATGTAACAAAACTCTGAGAACTTTTAGAGCTTCTAGTGTTACTGCCAAACTAACTCTATTGAGCGAATTGAGCCTAGTATACACAGCAACGGATCTCAGTAGGCTACTACTGTAACTGTTTTTACTGCTTTGTATTGTAGAATTTGTCTTTTTTCATATTGTAATTAAAGAGTTCTCTTAGGCAAGTACGATGTTTAATGTGAGGTCAATCTGTAAAACTGGTTAAAAGGACGTTATTTCACATAATGCAAGAATTCATAGTTTTAGCGTTTAATAATGCGCCGTACTATTTAAAAGTCAATTTCAGCTGCCCAAGCTCGTTGTAACATAAGATTTAAGAGGAAGAAGATATGTAGTTAAATTTATTTTTAATTCTAGGGCTGTATTTATTCAGAGGATACGATTCGGTGTTAGTTGTGAAATCTTCAACGTTTGATAATCCATGAAGTAACGGTCTGAATGATCGTGGTGCTTATTTGTACAAAGTTTTTGTATCATATCATGTACAATCAAGTAGGCAGTAGGCACGTACAAAATCCCTCTTTCTATCAAAGAATAAAAGCAACAGTAAATAAACTTCAAAGTTGAAAAGGAAAAACCTTAATATCCTTCCTTCCCATACCACATTAGAGGAGAATACAATGTAAGGATATTTTGTGGTGTGCTCACATAGTTTGGAAGTGAAGTCAAGATAGGAGATCTCATCTTTGAGTAGAACAGGAAAAGACTTGCGAAATAATGCGGTCGTGTAAGCTTCCCGTCTAGATTCGAACTATTTCTTATCTTCAGTTCAAGACTGTGAAAAGTGCAAGAACCTATGAAGTAACCTTACATTTTTCTATTTCTCCCACATAAACTACTGTGTATAATAAATATCTGAAAGCCCATCTAATACCATGGTAAACGACAGACCCAACGTAATTTTCAACCTCAATGTCTCGTACAAATCAAAAATCGATAACAAAAATGGTCTTAAATTGAATTCTAACTCCCTATTGACCAGTTTAAATTCTAAATTCAATTGCTGAACAGGACTCGTTGCCATCGTTGAACCGGCGTTATCAAGCCCACAGTTGTGGGCTTTAGTCTTTGCTCAAGTAGTCCCAATTGGAATCTTTGCGAGAGCATCATGGTAATGAGAAATGTATATAAGCTTCCTCTTCCTGGCTCCCATACGATTGTAACAAATTCAATTTCCATCACGCACCATACCTTTATTACATGTGCATCAGACAAATTGAGAAAACCTTTGAAATATTCCACAATGAAAGACTTTGAAAAAGTATTCTCAAAAACATATTTAAAATTGTGTTTATGTTAGCTTTTAAACCAGGTTAATCGTTACAAAAAGAACAATGGCAAAAACAAATAGATGTATGTACGATGCTACCAGATGTAATTTCAATAATACTTCCGTTCCGTTGTACTAAATGTAGTCATCTACAAAGAATCTACAAACAATAGGGCCATTCAAGCACTAAACTTATAAGCTCTTGTTGCTTAAAATCAGCTTTTGTGCGGGCCACTTTTAAGTCGAATTTTTGAATGCTCCACTTTTTTCGGAACTTATTTGCTACCACCAACTTCAATTTTTCCACTACCAATCCTCCATATTTTGCAGAAATTATGCTTTTGTCCCTTTCTAATTATTATTCAAACAGATGAGAAAACTATCAAAAGGATAGTAAAATATTATTGCATACATAAATGTTAATATTCATTAATTAAATCACAAATAAAATTATTGCAATAATAATACCTTGAAAATCTCGTATTTGTCTGTGAGGTAAAATGCAATTTGTTCGTTCAAATGGTTGTCCCATTTAAACGTTTTACTTGTTGACTCTTTCCCACTTTCTAACGATATTTATTTACCAATTTGAATATTAGAATCGTGATCATCTTCCATTTTGCACAAATAAGCAGCAAAAAAAAGTAAAGCCAACGTAAATAAGCTTAGTAGTATCGAAAGCTTATTTGTTCGAGGCTTAAAAGCGTGGCTTTTAAGCGATGCGCAGGCGCAGATTTCACGACTTCAAAGCAAGGTGGAAAAGAAGCCAAATTTCGGCTTTTAAGCCGACCGTTTGAATGACCCTAAATGCCAAAAATGTAATTCTCAGCCATAACTAAATGCATACCCCACTAACAACTTTCCGTTGTGTTTCTTCAAATGACAAACTGCAGTCTATACGTTTTACTGTACATATACGCTGGTCGCTGATAGTACTCCTTCAATAACAGTTAAGAATATAAACCAAATTGCTTGCAGTCAGTATAATCTGTTTTAGTATACTCGAATAAATTTCCTTAAAACTGAATACAAATTGTAAATTACAGCATGGATGTTGAATGTGAGTATAAGACACATGATTAACCCTGAAAGCAACCGAAGGAGCTAATGTACTTGAATATACACGCGTAGACGTGCAACGTAAAGCCAAATGACGTTTTACATTCATCCCATAGGCAACAAGGCTACGTTATACTAACACTATGAATTCACACTGTGATGTTTATGTTTACCTACCTTAACGTGCCTTAACTAACTTATATGGCATAGGTATATGCTGTCTGCTTTCAAAGTTTCAATGACTTGACATGTTGCTAAACTGAATGAACCGATCTAGTTTGGTGTACCAGCAATTTCCTTCCCATAAATTCTAAATTAAAATTCAATGAACTTTCTTCACATGAACGAACAAAATAACAACTGCAACGCAGAACTTGTATACATTGAATTACATAGTCCCGTTACAAAGTTACCATATCAAAGAGAAGATCTTTGAAAGTATAAACCTAATCTTTCCCCTTGCTAAAAACTGGTGGTGTTATTTTGTACACCGTATACTACGTGCAAACGATCGTCTGATTTATGTATGCATGTTTGATATACATATTTAAGCATATAGAGAAGTCTTGGCCACAATATAAACAGTTCGGAGAAAGTACTCAATGCGCCTTAAAGACTGAGCCTTATTAAACTTTGTAAACTTATGTATGCCTGTATATATACGTATGCACATGAGTGCAGAAACTTTAAAAACCACCTTTGGAGAATTAAAAAGTTGGAGCATGAATAACCTGGAATTTATTTTAAAATGAAATTACAAATAAATGTATAATGTTTGCGACCACTGAAGTACTGCAATGCGTAAAACTCTAGAGCAGGCAGGAAAGTAAAAGCTCTGAGAAATTATAGCTATTCCCACTTTGTACTCCCACTGCACTGTATGTGAGTGCATATATCTGCTTGAATCACTACGAGAAAGAATATTTGAATCAGACCAGTTTCATCCCAACTGTGCGTTAGGTATATCAAACCGGCTTATGTTTTTGATGGTTTGTGCTACGGAATGGAATATATGACATGACCGAAGCCCGAAGCTCAAATCGAGATAGATCTTCTCCCTTCCTTATAAAGCGAGTATCAGCAGACAGTTACTTCATATATGTATGTGTATTGTGTATACATAATACACATGTGTAGTAGTATTTATGCGCCTGTAAGTTATACTCATAGTGGAAACTTCTTCCTATTTGTACAGTAGAAAGCAATGTACTTATTTCTTTCTCTACTTCTAGTGCAGCTAGACAAGCCATTGCCATGAAATGGTGTAGCACGTTTAGATAGATATCTGACTGTGGCAGACAGATACGTTAAGTTTATGCGAATAAACTTAACTACCAAAGCGTAAAGTGTCTTCCAGTTGTACTAAACTGATAAAGTCAAATCAGAGCAGCTACCAGGGCTATCATTTTTCCTTCCTTCATGATATTCTACTCGCTCTCGCTTCTTTCTCACTTTGCAAATTTTTCCCTTGTACATAATAAAGTACATATAATTCTTGTACAGACTGTTTCTGTGGCTCAATTGCATCATACTAAAATACTCCTAACATAACAATTACGTCCCATTTAACTAAATATTAGGTACCAATGATATGTACATCAAGACGCTAATGATAATGTGTGATAAAGTTTTACACATCCAAACACGATACACAGGATACCCAACTACGAAAAGTAATTACATACACAGGGGCATAAAATAGTATTCGAATGCGCGAACAATACATTTATGTATATATAAACAATTCCCCGAGACTCATTCATAAATAACTGATGAATAAATCATTTAAACACTGTTATACTCTACACATTAAGGGCTGTGTACATGTAAATATGTGTATGGATATAATTTAGACAGGGTCAGTACAACTACGACTGTTCTGCATCCTTAACCATGTATTTATATTATAAATTATAACCCCAATTAATTGTGTGTGTGTGCGTGTGTGTTTTGGTAGGAGGGCACATCAGTACTATAGAGAAGTACTGCCAATTAATTGTAGTCGTAATTCAGTCGTAACCTTTTAATTCACCTTTCTCTGATGAAAACAGGGCTCATCAACAAGGCGGCAAAACGAGAGCTGCTAAAAACCTCATTCGCCAAAAAGCAAAAAAAATTCTACGCAGGTGGTATAAACTGAAAGTGAGTAGGTGGGAAGGGAATCATAATGTCACGTAGCACAACAAGTAAGCTGGGCTTAGAGTTAAAACAGAAACAGAAACGGCAGAATCGTAACTTTCGGGGGGAGGGGGTTCAATCTTGATTAGCCTTTCTAATTAGTTTTTAATTAATAATGTGAACTTTTATATAAATCAACAGTGTCTAAATCATCCTGAATTGGTTGGGAAAATTATGTTTACGACGACCTGTAGGTCACACGCGTCTGTCAACATGTTCACAAATAATGGCAGGATATTTATAAAAATACAATATAAATATTAATTTTTACGATTAGATGTCACGTTGCGTGAAACACCCCTGCTTTCTCCATACTTATGGTCAAAATATATACACAATTGCTTACTATGCTTACTATTCGATTTTCTTTGAGTGCCATGTTTTAGCCTCATGGATCGAGGATTGAGTACACGTAACATTCTATAAAATGGACCCTTTCACTTAGTATGTAGTTTTAATATTGTAGTAGATACTTTAGCATTTATTAAAGCGATACCCCTACACATTTAACTTTAATATTTTCCATTGTCAGGTGTACCTACTTAGGTATATGGTTGAGGAATGAATTGAATTTGAGGTAAGATGAGCCAAATTCTAAAACGTTGCAACCAGCTTCACAAATTCAGATATGATGTGGCAGACTTTCAATGAAAGAAGACATATCACTGTGATTTTTTTTGTAAGGTGTGTGCTATTCATCATGAGCATTGGAGAAAGCCACCTGATTCATTCCAAGATTAGATTTTTGTCGAATTCAAACGAAAGAAGCACAGTGTGTTGCGCCAAGTACTTATACACACTTATAGACTTTATGACTACGTTTTAGTAGCTGCTTCAAGTATTTGTGGTAGAATTTCAATAAGTAAAAGATGGGGGCTTAACTATTAAAACTAAACAGAATATTACACAGTATAGCTTTCACTGTAGGAAAATGTAAATCTACCTCTGCGACGCTTATCGAGAAATATCCTTTATCATTAGTATTACTCCTGCAAGTGAAATGAACTTTTGCCTTGCTAACTTAAGCAGCACAGCATTGGCTGAAGGGAAACTAAAAACGGGAGAGATAAAAGTTATGAATAATTTATATCGCACTATACTAAAGCGAAGTTACCTCCCTAGAAAGTTTACCCACTTGAAAATTTTGAAAGGATGAAGGAAAAGGAAAACCACCACCAACGCAAAGACTTAAGATGGCACTTTCTTTCTTAGCGAAACTGAATTTTTCCAAAGGACAGGAAATTTTTAAAATATAGATACACTGCTATTGATAAGTTCTTCTCGTGTACAGGGTATATCACAAGTTCTACTTTTTCCTACTGATTGTTGACTACCATTCTGTTTCTATTTCCAAGCAAGTCTGTGTCATTCTATTTTCCATAAACTACTGTGCCTACAGGCTTTTGAAAAGCCCAAACTACTTTCGTGCGTAAAGGTTTCGTGTGCACTACTATATACTAGTCCAAAGTACTTGTATATAAACTGCGTACTTTCCTGTGTCGCAAGTCGAAGCGTATTTTCTAGATGAATTTCCTATGATTGCATCTACATGGTCCTATCGTCTCGTACAACGTACATTACTTTTTTGAACAGTATTAAAAGGTTGGGTTCTTCCAAGATAAGTTGTACAGTAAACCAAAAAGGCAAACATGCATACACCACCTATGAAAACATACATACAAATAAGTACTGAGCTCTCAAAATATTGATCGAATTGAAATGTATATGTACATAGATTTTCTAACTGAATAACGCCCCAAATACAACGTGGAGGTCAAAAGCGCCTTAAGTGCACTCCTGTTTTTCCCAGTAAAACCTATCTGTACCACTGTTGGAACTGTTTTTCGGAGATGCTCTGTTTAAAGATTACGTAAGTTAATTATTTACACGTTTGAATTCTAAGTATTTACCATCCATTTAATTGCAATGCAAAATACCTGAATGTATGCATCACCCCCAACTGAATTACTGAATTGCAATTTGAATGATGGCCTCGGACCATTTGTTAGTCGGTCAAAACCCTTATGCACAAAGCTGGCAAAAACAAAATTATGCATTACTACATACATGCAATCTGCATGAATGAATGTTCCAAATGTAAATTTGAAGTAATTCATGTTGCGCTGGTGAGTGGATGCATGAGGCAAATGACCCGGTTGATAAGATCGTTTTGTTAAGAGATGAAAAAGGGTATGGTGTGCTTATTAAATTACGTTGTTTACTATGCACATCATGCCAGACTGTGAGACACATGTTCGTTCTATTGATTGCTTGCTTCTGCTTCACCTCTTCGTTCTATTTTGCCGTAATAAATTAAATACGAAGTCTGGAAAAAAGTCAGATCTAAGTCAACTAAACTACAATGGAGTACATTTTGTTAATGGTGGTGAAAGTAACAATCAGCCACATTTAAATATATGGGTGTAGTGTGTAGTACATGAAGCATGTTATACATTGTAATAGACTTCACACCAATGCGTGAAGTGTGAACTGAATCAAGCAAGCCATACAAACCACTAATTCAAGTACTATTATTTATCTGTCATTAATAACATTATGGAATATGGAATCCTTAACCAACGAAAAGTTGATTTAGTCTAAACGAGCAAATCTAAATTGCTTTTCACTCAGCAAAGGCAATAGAATTCAGAATTTTCTTCCTAGGCAACTTAATACAAAAAGCAACTTAATTAGATCTAAGTCAATTCATAGGAAATGAGAAACAACTAGCACCAAAATCGCCCTCATAAAATTGAGCTTATTTCAAAGGCACTGCTTGCTAAGCTATATATGGAGATCAATAAAATTAACCTGCAGACTTTATTGACGAGAAATTAAACCGTTTTTGTCAATTTCATCCAAACGTTTGCTGGTTTAATTGAAATTTCTCAATGAGGAAATAGAAGGCCGCCACAAAAACACATTAGACAAACTATTTGTAAAGTAGACATTTAAGGACACATTAATGTATTTATTAGTCGTACAATTTCCTTGTAACGACAAGGCGTTCTTCTGTTGCCGCCGCCATCAAAATGGTAAATATTGTCCCTCTATCATAAAACATGGTCTTATTAGTATTATGGATCTCAGCAAACCGTGTCACTCTTTATTATAAAAGCTTTGTTGGCCTTCCTAAACTCATTATCTGTATAGTACATATTATATACATACAATACATACGGTATTTATGCTAACTGTTCATACTGCTCATGTAATTCTGTTTTCTCTGGATTCATTATTATCACTACAATGTCATTGGGTTATTGAGAGTCACTCATTTACATTACATTCAGTAGTTCTGCTAATGTAAACTGTATAATCTTAAGTTTATTAGATTAGTGTTGAGAAAAACAACCATTAACTCCCTTTCAACAAGCAAGAAAAACAGCGTATTATAACACACGTTATCATCATTGCAGATACAACATATACCAAATACCAACAACATATACCAAATACCAACAACATATACTGCTGCATTTTAAAGTTACTTCTCATAACAAATTGACTCTGCACACAGACACGTACAGATTACAACAGCTAAACCATTTAATATGTTTACTCATACTTATTACCACTGCTTTGCTTAACTACACTGCATTCAACATCGTAATTTTGAAAGGCCGTAAATCACAGGGCACGATACTTTTAAAGCCAACTGTGGTATCAGTTTAATCGTATTCTAGTACCGAGTGTCGTATCATTTCTGCTATGTATAAACAATTTGTATACAAATGTAAGCATATCTATGCTGGGGTGACATAGTATGGAGTAAAAATGAGGTCACAAACTTATGTTAGCTTTCCGACGGCCCACGTTTTTAAAAGAACAATCACGTCAGGTGTATTTTTAGTAGATTCTTTTATTGTCATCGCTTCTGCAATGCATGTTAAATAGAATTATATATTAAAGTTATTAGTTACTGGTAGTAAGGCATTAGGTGATAGGCAGTCATACCGTGCTTGGGTATTTTGTACAGCAATTCTTATTCAACCGGCAGATTCATTGTCATAATATTAGTACATGTAGAAATTTCTGCAACCTGTTTTTTCCTGTTAATGAATGATTTTACGTAGGGTAAGTTTGTATACAATACATCAAACAACTTACATACTATGAGAAATTTAGAAATTATACAACTTCCCTTTCCCAGTGAAATATTAATAAATATATTTTGTTTAATCATCATAGCAATTCACATTGCACAACTTCTTTCCCGTCCAATTACACCGTCGATACCTTAACACTGTGTGTGGCTGACCTCAAAGAAAACGCTTACAAACAATATTCACCACCACATTATGTTTTCCTTTCCAAACCATGCAGTATCTATAATGTAACTGGTAGATATTAACATTCCCCTCGACTCCTACTCGTCTTGTCCACAAGCTAGTAGTCGAACCATTAAACCATTAGTTTGAAATACTTGCTATGCCAAAGTTCCCACCTGATATGTATATATAAAGAAAATTCAAAGCCGTCCACAACCACTAATTGAAAACTATGCAAATAGAAGATAAGGTGACTGCGAACACTTTCCTGCATTAACAATTTGTACATTAAGCAGATAAAGCACAAATACACATGTATTATATTGTGAATGCATACGATAATGCAGAAATACTCGGTTCACTTATTATTGTAAGATTTACGGTTGTTATTCACACATCTAATTCTTCTCGCTACACTCATTGCTCAAGCAGGAAAATCCCAGCTCTCTAATGATTGCGGAATGACAGAGAGATCAGCCCAGTTAGCCCAAGTATTTACTATTTACGTTCACAGGAGCAGAATTTAATCGAGTCGATGTCGATTTCGACAGCAGAGTGAATTAATTTTACGTAACGTAACATATTTATAACTCTTGAAAAATCTTACAGAACAACGACGAAAACTTATTTAAACACAGTGTCATTTCGTGCAAACTATACTACAAATACTCAGCTATTTGCATCTTCTTGCAGTAACTAAGAATAAATGGCCAAAACTACCATCAACGTGGTAACTACTAAAAAGCTGACGAGGAACAGATTAGTGAGATTAGCAGTATCCTTCTTCTGAAGTGGTTCACACAGGACGGACCAGCCACATCCATTGATTCATCTGCTCGTTTACTCGTTTGAACAACTTTTAAATGTCTGGAGACTCAGTAATTATCTTATTATAATTTAAAATGTAATTTGCCTAGTCAGTTTTAGTACTTTTCGTGTGGGGAAATAATTGTGGAAAGAGTGCACAGAGGAGTACTTACTACAGCGAACACAATCAATTTAACTACAGCAATTCGCTTCCACTGGTGGGGGGCCTACCCACTTAAATTTAATGCGACCATAATTCTCCTACGTACGTGCACCATCATCTTATCTCTCTGAATCCGTATTACAGGTATTTATTATGCATACAAATTTGATTTTTCAGGAAGATTATATATGCGGTTCCACAGGAACGGTTCAACAAACAGCTAATAATATTTCCACCACATTTCTGATTGGGCCTACATCAAACGACTCAATAATATTTCCTCCGTAGCGAGTTGACTGTTTGATTTGAGAGATTCTTTTTGCTTTTTAGCCTGGTACTGGATTCGATTTGACTCATGACCATACAAACAATGAGAATGAATGAATATATAAATAGAGTGAGAAGACAGAGGAGCTACAGAATTAAAATAAGTGCTGCACATTCATTCTCTCTATGCACCAGTTTGTTCTCATAAATCGTCTACTAGTGAGGAGGATTCGCATCACTACTTTGTACTGGAGTGTACTCACTCTCGCTGTACTCTCTGCATACTTGTGAACGATTTTTACATACACAATACAAATACCTACAACGTTTACAACATGCAATGTCTATACATGTGTACACGTATTTAGTTTGTGCTTTCATATTATAGCATCTGTACACAGGGAAGGTAAGACAATCACGTATGTACACATGCATAATGCATTTATTGCAAAATCATTACCACCACCGACTGTGACTTTACTTAACTACTCTACAGACACAATCAGCCAACAGAAGAAGAACCAAGTCAAGTTTTTTTAAATTATTATGTAAATTGTATTTGCGCAACCGGTTCACACTATAAGGTACTTGTAGGCAATGCTGTAACCAAACACACCACATAAATGTCTTATATACATATACTGTACACCTATATAAGTAGGTAAACTCAGCATCGGTATAGTTTTTTTCAATCTTGTTTCATCTTCTCCTAGTATAGACACAGCCAGTTATAACTTGCGGTTTGGTTTAGCCTGCTTTAGTTCAGGTTCAACATTCAAACTTCAGATCTATATTTAAACTAAATACACCTACTATTGTAATATATACTATATACACAATACTGAGTTTCTGCAGAGTATGCAGGGAACACACACATGATAAAACGATGCATTTAGACGAGTAATACGTATCTTAACTTATCGTAAGTATATTATTTATTGTAAATAGGTTTCTGTATCATAGATTTTGGCCAAAGAAAATTGACAATTCAATGAATAAAGCTTACAAATATTTTGAGACAGAATATGACTTCACTTTTCTATGAGACCTACGTTTGCCTTCTTTGCACATTAACATTTTAATAATGTAGGGGACACAAGTGAAATGAGACTGCAACAAAGTAAGTGTTACAAACTAAGTAGTTTGCGTTTAGTTGTATTCAGATTAACTTGACTGTGAGATGGTAGGGGCACAAAATAAAGTTTTGTTGGATGTGTATTTGTACTAATGGAGGACATGGCCTGGAGATGCTCGCGGTAATACTAAATGCAGATGTGTGAGTATTGTCTCTGCGTACTCTCTTATATATTCTACATATACTGCACCATTTAAAAATAATTAGTTTTACTTTGAAGTTATCTTTGTCCACCAGGCCTTATTCATAATCGCATCGTAAATATGTATGTACCGATGATACATTATAATATAGTCGCAAAGTCGCATGTGCATCTATTATTTAAATGCCTTTGCCTTTGCATTTCTCCACACACCGAACCGCAAATTTCCGGTACACTACGTACCTACAAGCATAGATAGATAAGTACAAATCATCAGTAAGAGTCAGTCAGTAATGTTGGAATTGATATACAAGTAAACAATTTTAACTATGTATGCAATGCAACATATTTATTAATCTAAAGTGTGACCACTATCAATGATTTTGTACTTGAAACATTCATGAACAAAGCAATTTGTCAATCATAAATAATCAACTGTAGCACATTGCATTCCACCACAGTGGATTACTTATTTCTGGGCATCGTGTAGACATTGGCATTTTGTGTTTATTTGAAATAAAAATGTAATGGTGATTTAAATTAAATTACTATGTGGACCTGCATGACAGCGATTTGGGAGTTTATTCATTAAACACTTCAAGCATGTACTTATGCATGGGTGACTTCAATTTACATTACAGAACATTTTTCTGAATAGAAATTATACAAACACGTTATCGTTACTTTACTTATTAACTTGCTGACAATGACAACTATGGGTCGGCAAGAGTAAGAGATGCAACAGTCAACAGTAAGAGACCGGTAACCACCCGCACTTAAATGCTTTGGTGGCAATACTGGTAATGTAACTACACTCCTGATTATTCCTTGTAGCAAACAAATGACGAGTAACTACGTACAGCAAGCTAAAAATGATAAATTAGAGAGCTGACAGACTGAAATTAAGCTTCCGTATCATATTATCAAGGTGAAGTAATGTGATATAGCTTTATGAATTGATAAGCAGAAACGTTATCTCACCTGACCATTTAGTAACAAATACGACTACACTGACACTATACATATGTACTACAATCTACAAAATTATACATTTATATCTTTAGGACAGATTGTTTGTGCGAATGCCTCTGAAAACATTGAAGGCTAACGTGTGATTCTATTAGTGATGCCCCAGTAGTAGGACATTTCCATATAAAAAATTTTGACAGATTGGCAGAATGAGCCATAGATTTCGATTTTAAGTAAATACATCTACGAACGATGTTTTAAATACAGTTTTATATTTATACGAGTACACATTACACAGATAATGCGGATATTTTGTGAACAAATGCCGATACTTACTTACAGACTTACAAACAGTCAGACAGCCAAATCAGATCCTTTAATAATTAATGTTTTTCCACTTTCAGCTTCACGAAATTCTAATCGACTTTACTTAAAATGCTTTGTGACAGAGAACAGTCAACAGTTGTAAGTAGGTAGTAAGTTGTAAGTATGATTATCTAAAGCCGATCCTTTGAAAACTGAATATATGTTTGTGAGGTATTTGTTTTCTCGAATTAATAATTTAGATTAAAATTTTCAGTGAAATATGTATGTATATTGTACACTCTGACGCTGAAAGTTGTTGCAGCATTAAATAATCTGTGCATACTATCTACCCACATCCCGTAAACACAATGGTGGGAGTTTCCGGGATCGAAATCATTTGAGTCCCGTAACTAAACAGAATGTGAAGTATATAATCTTCTTGAAGGGGAACGATTTTCGAGGAATCAGCAACTATGCAACCTTTAGAAATATTTATAAGAGGACTTAAATATCACTGCACAGATATTTCCTATGTACATTTACATCCCTTTCACTGTTATGCTTTCTCTTGATGCAATAGAATAGAGAACTTACACGTGCTTAGTGCTTACATTTCTCTACTAAGAAATTAGTTTCTTTATTGCTAATTAAACGCCTAACAATACTAACAAAGCAGACAAATATGAAAAATGTTACTGTGTGTATGTATTGCTTGTAAATGTAAATTGAATAAGACGATGCACAGTGTATCATACACTACTACATCCCTATCGTGTAAACAAATTATTTTTTCACTTACTTTTGATGACACGCTCCGTGGTTGACATCTTTGGAGTCGCGGTCGTTGGTGTAGTTGTAGTAGCCCCACTGCTCATTTTGATTCGATTATAAATTCCACAGTATTAATCTTGGCATTCAACATTCAACAAACAACGTGAACTGACTAATAAGTCAAGTAAGGCGACAACGGAACCCCAAATAGGGCACTTATAGCACTGTAGCCGGAAAATGAACGGAAGTGACTAAATATTCGTGTAATTTATATTTAGTCTGGTGATCTCGGAAAATTGTAGACTTGAACAGTTTTCGGATGCCTTGCTATTATTACACGGTGTATTATATTCCAAAGAAGCAACACTGGAAAAATTCCACACGTATTTTAAAGCGAGACGATTTTTAAACAGATATCGCTTTTCCCAACCTCACCATGACAATATCAGAGATTCACACGTGAATATGTTAATTTAGATTTTCGTTAACACTTCAACTGCAACTTTAAATAACTTCACGATCTCTGATCTTCCAGACAGAAAAAATATCGTTCAGGTTGTTTCTTCATACATGATGTTTTAAACCTCCTGGAATGGCCACACAACTTAAATGTAAAACTTATTGTGACGATGTTTTATTTTCTTTTTCTCTGCCTGTATTCTTTTCTGGGGTCACTGTGAAGATAACAATTATTATGAGTAGTTAGATTGAATCTTGTGTTAAGTGAGTGTATAATTATTGTCAATTTGCCAATTACATCAAATTTGAAAAAATAAATAGTGTGGTACAAATAAAATCACAATTTACCAATCTATGATCTAACACTGACGAAGTCGAAGACAGCTGCAAAGTGATCTGTAATAATTGAAATACGTGAGTACATTTAAGCTTGGCTACAAACTAACACAGCACATTGTGCTTTGTTGTGTTTGAACATTATATTCGTATGTTTAGGAGTTTTGCTAAATACTGTAACAAGACAACTCATACAATTTACAGAACAAATGTAAAAATAAATTTAAATAGCATACTTTGTTCATGAAATTGTCAAATACATACAAGGGTAGACAAAACGAAAACAATAGTGTATTTTTCAAGTAAAAATATCGGCTGTGTATCTTTGTATGTAAAAAGTAAGTACACATAAAAATGCTGTTCAAATATGATTATTATGTGTCTTCTGACAAAGTTAGGAAGTACGTAGGATTTCGAAAAACTACAAGTAAGAAGAGTGAAATTAAAATTACCCCAGGCAGGTTCCAGTTTCAATGTTGAATACGACCCGATCCTAAACTTCCCAGTTATACTTCTTCAGTCCGGAGTCCTGATATAGTCGTGTACGAATGTGTGCATTGAATTTCAGTTCTTAATGTACTTTTGTATATGTTTATCTTGTGTGTGTGTGTGTATGTGTGTGTGTGTGTGTAGTGTGTGGGTATTCGGTATGCAAGGTTTACTAAAGTAAAGAACTGCTTGTCTCGAACTCTAGTCTAACACTGACGGAGGAAGGACTGAGCATGACTTGAATAGTGACGTGCTTTCCTCTTCGCCGATCCCCGGTGTTGCAAAATAACGCTGTGATTGCGAAATTCAATAACAAATTTTCAAATTAAAATCATCTGTTTAGGTTCATTTGACACCAGTTTGACACATTGCTTGCTTCACTGCATTTCTGTCTTGATGGTTTATTGTGGTATCAATACATTATAATGCCAATCTCCTCAAGAGGCACTGGGAATCATGAATTCTTCATATGTTAATGTAGAGGTTGCAATATTGAATGTATGAAATTTTCGCAAGGTCTACGACACCTATTGCCTTCGCGCTTACAAACTTCATGTTATTATATGGATATCCGAAGAATGGCCGGTTCTATCTTCTATCTAATGCAATTCAAGAAATGCATCCACTGATTTTTCATTAACACTACACACGTAAACCGAAACAGACAGTAATTCATTTTTTATTAATGTTTATGTCATTCACTTAGTAAAACTTTAACTTCAGGCCAAAGAATTGCATAAAAGTGTAAAAGTAAAATTACGAGAATGAGCAAGATCATATAATATGCACATGCATTCATAGTGCATCCTGTGTATGCATTCCAATTTTCTCCTTTACATAAAAGTACAGGACAAAAGAGGCAAATTCTACCACACACAGTCATTCCAATTAATATGTGATTATCATAAATACAGTTAAATCTAATTATCAATAAGGCAATATGCACCCTAATAATCTTGTAAAGTTATACAACATAAAACATAATTGCTCACATTTAATTAATTCCTTTGGAATCATGTATACATACATTAAAATTGGAATAATAAATAATAGCGTTTTAGCGTTGGTTTTAGTGATTATAAATGTGTTTCACACTTATTTCGTACTTGATAGCGACTATTACTTTATTGCCAAACTATTAAAATCCAACATTCCTTTAGAACACAGTATTAAATTTGGTTTGATCTCCTAACCTATCAGTCAGTCGTCTATGCTATAGTAAAATTTTCAGTTGAATGTAGTTTGTCGAATCCCATTTCCCATATCTTACTTGCCAAAGCAATGGGCAAGAAAGATATGAGATTCTCTGAATGGTTTAGATTCATGGATAAAAGTATAAATGCAGACTTTCCCCAATTGGTAACCCATAAAATTGGATCCAGAAATAAGCATATTCTTGACTGCCTTATGGTCATCTATAATCTGGAACAAACTTCCGAAACTGGAGTTACTGGTAAGACACTATTTGTGGAACACAGATCTATAATGAATTTATTTAGTTTATTCTAGTAATACATACTCTAAATTATATTTACTAACATTATGTTTCGTTTACGTTATCGTGTCTCCACATGGAAGTCAACACATAAATAAATATGAATTTGAATTTGTCGTCCGTCCACCCCTTGGGGTCAATCACAATGATCTACCATTCACATAAATGGGCCATGAAAAAGACCATGACAAACACCAAAGACTTAATTGTAGCATTTGTTTAACACCCAGAGAACTCTGACAGAACGAACCTCCGTAGGTCATCAATGGTAGCGACCCCCAAAGCATCATATCAGTAATTATCAATGGAACCGTTACGCGTTCATTCCTATGTACTGCAAGATATTTTAGAGCAAATTGGTCACACCCAATCTGTGCTCACAACTCAACTTCATACAAATATATTATATTCCAATTTGGTAATGTTAACTGGAAGGGTGATGTCGCAATGAGCCCCATGGTTGCCATCCAAAATGGAGGGGCACCAATGGTATTGGCTATATGTATAGTCGGATGTCGGATCTGCAAAATGCACTACATGTAAATGTGTATGTTTTATGTATTTCTTATCTAATTTCGGCTCTAAATGGCTACCAAATAAAATTGCTCACACACCTACTACAGATGTATGTACATTATGTATGTGTGTATATAGAGACTGGTTGCATTCGGTTCTCTGAAAAGTGTGACACACACACATAATAGGTATAAGTAAAATGTATAGAATCTATGCATTGCATTGCAATCTAGGCAATCTATCATTAAGATATCTGATATCTTAATGATTCATTCATATTAATGTAAATTTTACAGTGTACGGTTTCCAAATTATTTGCAATGGATTTGCATGAATGTCATTTAGAATTTGAAATGAGGGTTGAGGGAAACATATTTTGACGCTTCCGTAGTTTGTAAGTAAAAGATACATATTTGGGACTGGGACGTACTGAATACCTGAATGAAAATACATAGTATATTTTCGAAAAATAGCTCAAAATTTCAGTTTTTTTAATTGTGAGCATATTTTCTTCACTCGGATTGAAGCACAACGCATTCTCGGTCGTAAGAAGTTTTGAGGTATTTTGGACCATACTTTCTTCTAAGTATTATTGGATTTGCGAAAAGCGGGACACGCAGGATATTTCGGGACTTCCGGACACCATCTCATACCCTGACGAAACGGGACATCTGATGTGCAGGCAGGGTGACCCTGGGCCAGTCCCCCTTTGAGACAGTCAGTCCCCCTTTCGAAAACGTGTCCCCCATCCCCTTTCGAGCACAATGTATCCCCCTTGTCCCTCTTTGGCCAGCTTAGAGGAAACTACATAGTATGCTTTACAACTAATGTGTAAATATTATCTCTCCCTACTGCCAGTATATTCTTTATAGTTCGTTCAAAATTCACAAACTTTCCTTCCAAAATGTGGTTTATGTACTTTTTTTATGTGATTTTGACCTAAAAAATTTCGACCTTATGACCGAATTCCTTCTGTTCAGTCCTTGTTCTTAGAGAGTAGAGTAATTGAGACAAATCAAAACTGACGACAACCGTTAAAAATAATTTCATTCTAACAAGACAGGGAGACATTTTCAAGAGATATCCGGTTTCGGAATTTCAACAACATAGGCGTGCAGTGGGTCCCCACACTGGTCCAAACCCACCAGTTTTCGCCCAAATAAAAAATGTAAAGCCAAAAAACATCTTTCGTATATTGCATTTACATGAAAGTAGCAAATTTTGCATGGTATTACTCATAAGAAATTATAATTTTTTAATTTTCGAAAGTTTTATTAACATTTTGCTCATGAACAATGAATTTTGGGGCGAAAGCCTGTGGGGCTAAACTAGTGTGGGGACTGGGGATCCACTACACGCATATATAGTTGAAATTCCGAAATCGGATGGGCACTTGAAAATGTCTCCTTACAGGTATGTCTGTAATAGTAAGCTGATCAAGCTAATATTTCATTTTATATAGTTTCCTCTAAAATGGTAGAAATTTTGTTCATTTACTGTTTTTCACTAAAATTTAGCCGAAAATGGTAATTTGTCCCCCTTTGGCATGATCACCCTGCTTATGTGGTAAACGTGAGAACTTGACGTTATTACATAAACAAACTCGACAGTAGTGGTAGTGGGACAATTGGTGTGCTCGTGTGGTGTATTTCCGCATTGAGGCTTACAATTTGCTTACAAATGAAGCAGTCTGCTTCAATCAGCTAAAGGATTGCTAACGTATTGCAGTAAAATCGTGGTGTGTAAATAAGATATCGGTTCCAACTCTAATAGAAATGGAACCGATACATTATTGATAATAATTTGTGCTATTTTGTCTTTGTCATACATAAATAGACACACGTTGCAAATTTTGATAAAATTTGCAATGCATTGCATTGGCATAGTATGTGTATATGTATCGTGTCTCCTCTGGATTTGTGTGGTTAGTTTACTAGAAATCCTTGAGAGGAGCTTCTACCCATTTGGTTTGGAAGTTCAGGATATAATTATGGAACTGCTTATACTGCATTACTGTACGATGTGATATTTATTCATTGTATTGTATAGGGCAAGTTGGCTGACGTGTAAATCTATTCTGCATATGCTTGTATATTGGTGTATTCTGTACAGTTGGTGGATTCATCCTTTTACAGAGTAGCCGCTGGCAGATTCTGATTTTGCAGGCTCATTATTTCTATTCTTATTGGGCATTCTCTATCTATTCTTTTCAAAGTAAGATAACCTAGATTTTAGCTAATCTTGGATTTTTCGTTTATGCCTTTGGTTGCCATCACTCGTCCCCCCAAGCTTTAATATGATTTGTTGTAAGTTAAAAAAAATCTCTTCATTTTTGATCTGTCGACCGATATACACTAATGTCATATTTAAGAGTGTAGGTGAGCCATAGTCATAGAGATCTATAGGTGAGCTGTCACTTCATTTGGCTCCGGTGCCGATGACTTTTTGATCATAAATACCGAACAGTACCTCTTATTTAGAAAGATTTACAAGTACATAATAACTTAACTGGAGGGGGCTAACAAAGTAGTAGGGTTAAGTCTTTTAAGGTGGATAGTGAGCATTTCGCACTTCGCTCGCACACTTACTTTAGTGACATTAAATAATCCTCCATATTTGACATTTGACAAGGTATTGATTGGAACATTGGTTGGGTTGGGAGAGATTATTAGCCGATTTTGCAGTGGAGTATAAATTACAAAAGCAAATAAAAAGTGACTTCGTTCGTGTGTCGTGTTATGACATCATGACAAAGTGTGTAACGTGACGTGTACTTGTATGTTGCATTTCTCCGTTTAACTAATTTACATTGAAAAAATATTTGTTCTAAATTGTCAGACATCGCGACATCGGAGAACTTGTACGCCGATGCCGTGTTATTTATTATTCAGATAGTATTAACAGTGGATACATAGTGTCTAACAATACTTTTGTCAAATATAGATTCTAAAGAGAGACTGAAAATTGAGAACATATCTGACGTATAATTTTATTTTATTTTTGTGTTTTGCTTTCAGGAAGTGTGTTGGACAGCTGTCACCGTCGTAGTCGTAACCCCTAGAGCTTCAAGTGGGCTCTAAATTTTGGTGCCGTGGGCAGCCCAGCCAGGCCGGCTGTACCTTTGTGGAATCGGAGCCCTTCTAATAATTAATCATTATACTATTTCTCAGCATTGTTTACATAATGACAAGATGAGTTTTAGAATTAGCATATTCGTTTTTGTCATCTTCTCCCATATGGGATTCTTACAAGGAGACGAGCACACCCATTTCGTAAGTAACTATATAGCATCGCCAATGTTTGTATTTGTATGTCGGGTGACATTGAAATGATTTGCATTCCTAATTAAATTGAGATTTTTTTAATTTTTTTTAAAATGCAGTATAAAGAGAATGAAGAAGTCGTTCTATGGATGAATACTGTGGGCCCCTATCACAATCGGCAAGAAACGTACAGTTACTTTTCATTGCCTTTTTGTGTTGGCCCTAAAGAGGTAATTGGTCATTACCATGAGACCCTGGGAGAAGCGCTTCAAGGCTTTGAGCTAGAGTATTCTGGCCTGGCGATCGATTTCAAATGTATTTTTAAATTGTTTAATTCAATGTCCATTATTCGCGAAAATCAATCTAATTTTTAACATAATAATGTATGTTCATTGTGCAGCTGATACACCTGCCACAGTTTTCTGTGAGATAGAGCTGAGCGAGGAAAAATTGAAAGCATTCACGTATGCCGTCAAAAATAGATATTGGTATCAAATGTTCATCGACGATCTGCCAATATGGGGTAAGCACTAATCCAATCCGTTGTAATTCAAATATACGTTTCCTCTATATTATGTCTATATTATTAATATTTTGGTTTAGGGGTCGTTGGGGAGGCAGACGACACCAAAGGAGAGTATTATATTTACAGCCATAAGAAATTCGATATGGGATTTAATGGGAATCAAATTGTTGATGTTAACATGACCACAGAGGGTAAAGTTCTTCTTCATGCAGGTGCTAAAATTGCATTCAGTTACGAAGTGAATTGGAAAACATCTAAAGTCAAATACGAAGATCGCTTCGACAAGTATCTCGATCCTAAGTTAGTAATGATTTATCATTTTTAATTTAAATGCAAAACAATGCATCTGAAATCTATCTTGGAGTCCGTACCGTTTATTAGTTAAGGAATAATTAAATTATTAGGCACAATTAAATTGTACAATTTAATTTAAGTAATAATTATTGAATATAAGTAATATAAATATCCCGAAATAACTATTTCTCACTCTAATTAAGAAAATACTACATATAACCCATTTAATGGTGTCAAAATTTATAAAAATGAATTAATTACGCGAAAACAATATCGAAATCGTTAGATGTTCGCTGAGTTTGCCTTCAGAATGCGTGCCTTGAACTTTGAACCCATGCTCCGTCTGACACTACATGATACCAAAAGCCCAATCTGCTGGGTTCGTGAGCTGTCAGTCACACATTTCATTTTGTCAAATCTTTTGTTAACAATACGAATTGGACCAGCCAATTTAATATTTTGTTCAAATGAGCCCAAGTCGCTCCTTTTATACATGGCAAAAAGTCCTACAACACTCCGAAGTCCGAAGTACTTTCGCTTGTTGCATCTCTTTAGCTTTTCCTCAAGTTGATCATCTTCCATTTCAAATTCGACGTCCTGTCTAAATCTAGTCTAGTCTCGGTAGTTTTCAGCCATGATTTTGACAGCATACTTACCAAATTGATGTCCAGTCATTGAAAAGCGGTAGTAATAGTTGGGCCGTCTCTTCGGAAATAGGATATTGTTGTAATTAGCAGTATTTCTCAGATGCGAGTATAGGGTTACAGATATGATGTGACTACAATTCATTCTGGCAGTTGAGAATCTCAACTTAAATCAGTTGTAGAATCTCAACTTAAATCAGTTGTAGATTCTCTGTAAAATTGAAGTTGCTTCCATTTGTTCTTCTTCGATTTACTTCTCACTCACAATCAGTCAAGCAGCAGGCCAAGTTTGTAATACAACAAATATTCTTATCAATCCTCTACAAATCCACTGTCCAGTACGAGTACGAGTACGAAAGCAAATAGGTTGCATGGGATACGTTATATCAAACTTAATTGTAATCAACCATATATATATGTAAGGGATAATTGTTGACCATCTAAATATTTCAGTTCCTTATATTCACATATAAATATAGGCTCTGAACACATGGACCCACCTTTTGTTTACATATACCTTTAGTTATTTGTGGGAGTCGTTATATCCAAGATTAGGTAAAATATTTTTAAACATGTAAAAATTAATGTTGCAATTTCTTTTATTACAGCTTTTTTCAACACAGAATTCATTGGTTTTCAATATTCAACAGCTTCATGATGGTCATTTTTCTCGTTGGATTAGTCTCCATGATTCTTATGCGTACATTGAGGAAGGATTATGCGCGGTACGCCAAGGATGAAGAGATGGACGATATGGTTTGTGATGTTGACATGTTTTCAAAGGAAGTGGTATTGCAGAAAAACTGTAATTTTCTATTTTAACTTTGTTGTATCTCTAGGATCGAGATTTAGGTGACGAATCCTACGGGTAAGTGGATCTGATAGCCAAGTGGCCCATGTTGTAGACGGTAGTATTAGGGCTCGTGGGTTCGAATCCTATTTGCGTCTTTCACTTGAATCTCTAACTCTTTCCATTATTGTTTCACTCCTAATGTAGCTATATCATTCCTTGTCTTTAAATCTGTCTATCATATCTTCCTCCTTTCAATATTCACTTTCACTATTCAATAATTATTCCATCACTTTGTTACTTGTTTCACTATCACTGTCTTATAACTGTTATCTTTCGACTAGTGGACTGTGACAAAACAAAAATTGATTTGGAAATTTGGAAAATTTCCAGGTGGAAACAAATACATGGAGACATTTGCCGCTCAGCAGCAAAGCCTTTGCTATTTTCGGCCTTACTCGGGACTGGATACCAATTGTTGGTGGTTACTGTGGCAGTCATTTTGTTCACAATTTTAGGTATGCACACTATCATTGCGTTGTAAACCTAATATGAAGCGGAAATAGTGTTTCATGTGCCGCACAAGAATGACCTTGGTTTTTTTTAAATTACCATTACATAGGCGAGTTGTACACCGAGAGAGGTTCTCTTCTGTCGACTGCAATTTTCGTGTATGCTGCTACCTCTCCCATTAATGGATATTTTGGTGCAAGTATGTATGCCCAAATGGGTGGAAAAGTAAGTTTGTAAATATCGACAGTTTCAACTGAAAATAATGCCTTTGTTAGAAAGCAATTGTGATGATATAAATTTTTTGTACAGAAATGGATTCGTCAAATGCTCTGCTCTGTATTCCTACTTCCATCGGTCGTCTGCGGAACCTCATTTTTCATTAACTTCATTGCTATCTATTATCATGCATCGCGAGCTATACCCTTTGGAAGCATGGTAAAATCTTTTCTTTTAAATATTTTATGTGTTAAAAAAGCATAGCTGCAAAATTATTTGATGTTCTTTTAGGTGGCTGTTGCGTGCATTGTTTTGTTCGTGGTTCTTCCCCTAACTCTTGTAAGTTGGAAGATTGAATGTTTCATAACTGTTTCAATTTGTATAAAAGCATGCATCTCAAGTATATTTATTATTTATAGGTTGGAACGGTGTTGGGAAGGAATTTAGGTGGGCAGTCAGATCATCCCTGCCGAGTGAACGCAGTGCCACGACCCATACCAGAAAAGAAATGGTACATGGAGCCACCCATCATAATTGGTACGTAAATTGTCTTTTGATTTTGCTAGAGGCGCATGTGTCTTGCTATATTTACGCTGTTAGAACAATTTTGAAATATATCTGTGATAGTTTGAAAGAGTATTGAGCGCCTGTCTGGCAGACAAGGCGCTCAGTACTCTTTTCACATGCGTTTAATATGCTTCAAGGAATACTTACATCCTGGGAGCACTGAGTTCTAAATTAACAATAATTTATGATTGTCATTACACCAATAAATGCAGAAATTATCCTCTGTTTTTATTTTCTGTAGCTCTTGGAGGAATTTTGCCATTCGGATCAATATTTATTGAAATGTAAGTCCACTTCTTTAAAACATTTATCTTTAAAAGATTGTATTTTAGTAGTTGAGTAATATACCTTAACATTCCCCTTATTATATTTAGTTATGTATATGAATTTACTTATTTTGAAGTTATTCAGTTTTCCTATGTACGGATAAATAACTTTAAATGTGGGAGATCTAATTGTGTTCACTTGTTCATGCACAATTTAGGTATTTCATCTTCACATCTTTCTGGGCCTACAAAATCTACTACGTGTATGGGTTTATGTTGTTAGTTTTCCTCATCTTACTTGTAGTAACTGTGTGTGTTACTATTGTTTGCACATACTTCTTACTCAATGCTGAAGACTATCGCTGGCAATGGACATCATTTTTTGCCGCTGCCTCAACTTCTGGATATGTCTACCTATACTCAATTTACTACTTCTTATTCAAAACAAAGTAACTATTAAATTATTAACATTACCTACTTTCGTTGGCAAGTATGTTTAAAATTAATGTGACTGCAAATTGTTTTTTTTTCACAGAATGTATGGGCTTTTTCAAACTGCGTTTTACTTTGGCCATATGGCACTCTTCAGTATGGGGCTAGGAATAATGTGCGGAACCGTTGGCTACATGGGAAGTTGTTATTTCGTTCGTAAGATCTATTCTACAGTGAAAATAGACTAATCAACAAGTTTACGAATTAAATATTTCAACAAAACATCCTATCGATTTCCACCATCATCCATACTCTTATTTAGCAAATTGGACGTGTTTGGTTCTTTTATATTCAGAACAACAAATCAATGTTAAACGAATTAAAGTTTGATCCAAATGTTTAACAAAGTTTACATTTCTTTTAGTTACTGTTACCGCTGTAAAATACGGCCAGCATAGCTATAAGTAATGAAATTATTACGTTTCGACGACGGAGTCCTGTGTAGTAGACATAAAATGTAAGTATCTCACGATCACGTTCCAGATGTCAAAACACCTTCAAGAGTATACTGTATTCCTACTATAAGCACCATAAGTTCGATACGAATTTTTTAGTGTCAAGGTATTTAATGTTTAAAAAATATCGTAGTTTCTATTTATTTATTTAGTAGTTTGTATAAATATATACACAACAGGTACGGTATAAAACTTGCCTAGAATATATTATAAATATACAATGAATTGTAAATTATTAAGTTTATACAATGCTGAATTGTGGGCAAAGCAATGAATAATGTGATTTTCATTTGGATCAGCAATCATTTCAGACCAGTCAGCTTCCAATTGTTGGTTAATCTGCTTAAGGGGCACAACGGCTGCTCCTGGACATATGGCACAATGTTTATAGTACAGCTAACAATTAATAAATAAGTTATAATGATCAGTAAATGTAAAATTTGTGTGTACATACTACTGTTGAATGTTGGTATGAAAGTCAACACTATGTTGCGTATTATTGGCTGTTACTGCGCATTCTAATTTAACCACGGAATTCTTTGTTTGCAAACACACTGATACTAATAATTGCTATCAGGATGTGTACTTTTGTGATTCCTTGAACCAGTAATTAAATACAATGTATCGCACGTAGATGTATTTGTTAGTAGAATAGTATTTGTCATTGTAACTGTAATAATGTAACTGTGCATACGAGTACTTCTCTTATGGAATATGCAAGCAGTGCGAATTATAACTAAGATAAAAGCAATATCGAATAAGAAAATCGATGCGCTACATATTTATATATAAAAATGTATGCCATGTAAAATGTATTCACGAATTATGTACATTTTAGAGACGACCGTATATGTAAGGATAGATGAGACCAAGAGTCTCTCAAACATACATGAAAGAGAATCGTTTGTACTTGATGTCTGTTTAATTGTTCTAAAATATTTTGATTCTGACAATGAGTCTGTCCTAGTTTAAGGTACTACTAATTGAACTGAAAAATTCTGTGTGAGTAGAAAATGTATTAATTGTTTGTTAGTACATGAACGACCGTTGACCACTTCACCAAATGTGGAACTACATTATTTATCAACATTATTATACCCAACTTTACAATAATTGATGTAGTGTTTGTCGCTAATACGTGTTACTGTGAATTTATAAAATGGTATAAAAATTGAAATAAATTTAATTTAATTTTAGTTTTTGAAAGTTATTCTTGATTTCACTACGATTATGCATATTTTATTGTAGGGAAATTTTGATGTGCATCTCTATTTGTACGCATTCAACCGGTACGGTTGGCGTGCATATGTGCAAGTGGGTAATACTTATTACTTTCACATCAAAATTTGCCAAGAATTAAACAGAAAGGTTTGCCCGATCCCGGATAATGTAAATCTCTTGAGCACGGCTTCTTGAACAGGGTTGAGAGAAGTGACTGATTTGAATATAATGGTTAGGGTATACTCGAAATGGTAAAGCCTCATGTATACTATAACGTCACCTTCACGTCATCGTCACTCGAACTTTAGCTTAGCATTTTTAGTGCTTTTGAAAAGTAGGAACTGATTCTACTTTGATTCAGGGTATCACGGTGCGGTGGAGTAAAAGTGATGGTCGAGTGACGGTCGAGTGACGGATTGCAATGGTTACTTCAAGAGTGTCCTATGCTTTCCATGTTATAAAGTTTGAGCTTGATTGTCCCCATTTGAAATGCTAGCTTCCTCAAATTAGTGCCAAAGACTATCAAGATGGGGGTCCTTTTGTTTTATATAATGTGAATTTACGGTCAGTAAGAAAAAATAGTCAATCACATTACAGGGTAAAAAGTTAGGTTTTGTATTATCATTACAAATCACGTGTGTTTAATGTTTAATGCATAGCATAATATGATAATTATTGTTCATGTAAAATTATGTACTAGTACATGAGACAGCATATGTATATACGTACCTCTAATAAACATTGGATTGGAAGGAGCGAAACTCGTTGTTGACGTGTGTTTCGTCTGATCAGTATGAGATGGCTGTATCTGGTGTACACACACCACAGAATTCTGTATCAGCTCCACTATGCCTAAATTTATGGAAAATTAATATCTCCAAATCACTCAATGCGTGAAGCAAGCAGGCACAAAGTTCATGCACAAAGGGTGTCAATTGCCAATTTGAGATTTCCAGACATACTTTAAATATGCAAATTTATACAAAGGTTCCTAGTAATATGTGATCGTGATCTAAAATTTATTAAAATAAGAAGCATTAGTTGGGGCGACCAGGGCGTCTTTCTCTCATTGGATACTCACGTGTATCGTGTTGAGCGTGTGAGCTTTTTTGCTGATCTGTCTGACCCAAGAAATAGATATTAAATAGATACCATAGACTCGTGGCTAGTGTCTGCCATTCAAGTCACTAATGTTTAATGACAATACAAAAAACATTGACCAAAGTACAGAGATGGGGCTGAGCTGAACTTGCAATGTACTTTTTCTACTATGTCATACATACGTTCACACTTAACGTTCTAGCTAAATCCATTGCGTAATATGATTTCTTTCATCCTTCTACCAGTGGTCGCCTCGCCCGTCGCCGCTATATAATACCCTAGAAATACAATAGTCAGCATTGTCCGATATTAATACATATATACCAAGAAAAAGACTGTGGAAAGTTTTACTGATTTCATTATTCCACTTTCCGTCCTCTCCTCTCTGTCCCTCTCCGTCCCATTGGATTCATTCAATTTATTCCGACAATTACACACTATGTGTTACTTTATTGCTTTTCTTGCATATGTTTTCCTGTGGCATATTGGTCCACTTATAAATTATGTCTAGATGTACGGAGGGCAGCATCCACTGCGCATTGAGCCAAATCAATGTCATATCAAAGCCGTCAGTAGCACTTCTTTATATATGACTAATTATAGGTAGAAGTGTTGCTTCCATACAAACAAACGACAGATATGTAATATTATATGTAATATGTTTGTATTATCAAAGTTCTCGCCGACGCTTGTCAGAGAAGCTAGCAAATACTGTGGAAGTTTACGCTTGACGTTTCCACTTTTCTTCGTCGTTGCCTCCCTCGTTCGTCCTCTTGTCTTGCCTCCCTCATCGTTTAATTAATTTGTAGTTAAGTGACTGTCATTATTACCAAGAATCTACTAATACGCATAACGATATATTCACGCGGGCGCCACAATTAGTACTATGTAGTAATCAAACGTCAAATGTATTACGCATTCTAATTTGGAGATACACGAAAATAATTTATTACTACACTGTAATATGAACTTATCAAGCGAATATTGTGCGCAGTTACCGGAATACTATGCATGCGCTTAGTAAGTGTATGAAATACACACGCAAACTATATTATTGCATAATGGAATTTGGTGGTGGTACTTTGCAATAAGTTAAGTCATAAAGATACACTTATTAATTAACCATTATGATTTCGAAAAGCTTGACCGTTAGCATTCTCTTTGAGAGCATTGTGGAATTGCCTCTTGTGCGCACTACTCGAGACATTTCTGTGACAGAAGTTTAATTTTTGTAAATTGGCATCTCGGAAGGAATTTTCTTAAAAACGAACACATAAATATTCGGTAAGTTTTCATACTGCTTTATTAGGTATCGATTTATATTTACGTTAATGTATTAGACTTATAAAATTATTAATATCCGGGTACATTGACATGATCTCAATCTTATGCAAATCTCATGAAGATTTTCATGTGTACCTGATTATTTCTAGAAATTGTGGAATAAATAAGCGCATACTCGATACAATCGAATGCAAGTATATAACCCACAATCAGAGACAGTAATTTGCAAATAATACCTGGACTACATATGCGATCTATGTATTATAGCTTCTAAATGCCGACGATGCAATCACACAATCAACAATTGAGGAAATTTTAAAAAAAATCTAATGCTAATCACTGTTATTCCCTTACGATAAGAACAGTCCTTTGCATATAGATTTAGCAAAACGCATCAGGAATGTGAATACAGTCTCCAGTTAGATCTTGTTTAACTTGTCAATTTCTTCTTTCATGTAAAATGTTTTAGAAAACTCTGCCAACAGTTGCTAAATAAACTGTGCAGGTGAGTGCATGAGAAGCATGGGTTCAAAGGTTTGTAATTGAAATGTGGCCAGAGACAGGATGTGCTCACGTAAAGAACATCCAATACGAATACAACTTTTTGCAATTTTATGATTTGAATTGGGAGGATAAATAGGCAACAACGGTCACATCAATATTAGTAATTGTTAGAGCGCGCATTACATAATATACACAGAAGCTTTTTTAAACACATTTTTACATATTATGTATATTGACGCACGGAATTAAAATGCATTTGTATTTCAGCTGGATATTTATTTAGCATCATATCATTTAACACCTGCTGAATCTGGGAAATTGAGGTGACACCTGACTGCATTATAATTGAGTAGATCACAGAACTACATACATACTATATGGCCACATGTTTCACGTGATATTGAAATTGTAATTTCTATTGTAGGGTATTTTAAGTTAGCTTTTACAATTGTTCACTTTTGTGCACAATGTGAGTGAATTATGAAATAGAAGAAGATTGATCTTCATTATATTTGTATAAGGTCATCGAAGAAATGTTCTCTGCCAATTTGAGCGATCATTGCATGTTGTGTACATCGAATGATGCAGTTTTGTAGAGGAATTGCATTTCTATATAATCTTTTTTGAATTACTAGTTACTAGTAGGTGCAGATTGACTATAATTATGACGCCAGTGTATACGTAGGAACATTTCTAAACGGGAAGCAATGCATGTTAAGTACTTATTAAAGTTGCATTTGAAGATGAAATGTGGGGTGATTGCGATTATTGCGTTGAAAGTTGAAAGGTTCTTAGAAAAACGATCGGAAGACTCTCACACACATGCAATTGCAAAATGTAGCAGCCTACTTTCATAGAATGAATATTATTGCGTTTTATCTTTGGCTGGAATTTAGAGGCGTGTGACCCCACAGGGCATGAATGCATGTCTGCAAACTGATTGTGATGATACCTTCATACAAAATATGTAACTGCATGCAATTCTTGATTAATTGATCGAAACTGGAATCTTGTATAACCTAACTCCATTTTTTGTACATAATAATGATAACATACACGAATAGACGTCTATAGTACTAGATTACATACGTAGTCCCATTCATTTCAGCCTCTTAAATCTTGTCCACCTGACGTATCTCGATAGATCTACATTCATTGTACATCCGACCGGCTACACGTTGGATGACAGCATATTATAATTATAAATATGTAAATAAATGTTACGAATGAATCCAACCTTGAATATCGGATATATCGACTCACTAATAAGCATATAAGGTACACTGCACATACAATTAGAAACGTGCAACCGTAATCATAGTGTCGCCAACGGTTCGTTAGTAGAATCTTGGTGGTGTGAGTCCAGACGTCCTCAACCCTTCATCTGTGAGTGCACTTTTCATGGAATGATCTGATAGGAATTAAAGAACTTCGCATCACTACCAGTTCCGACTTATATTTGATCATTAACATTATAGCAAAGATTTTTTTTGTTTGCACGTTGAAACAAAGCTTTGAACGTAGTGAACGTTTTCCCCTTTAAAAAACTTTTATTGCAACGTTAACAGCCCGTGGGTTAGGTACAGGAAAATATTTTCTTCCATTTTACAATCGGAGGGAAGCTGGTGCTTCTACTATTGATATATTTATCATTGGTATAATTTATATTCTGGTGAAACGTCTTTGGTTTTGGTTTTCAGAGTGCCATGAAAATTAATATGTCATTTTTCCGAAACTGGGAATTCTTCCTTATCGTTGGGCTTCCTTTACTACTTCTACCATTAATATTCATCCCAGACGAAGACATAATTGATGGCAGACCATCCACGGTATGATACACAATTTTTAAAAATCAAAATGAATTATTGAATTGGGGTGTTTTAAAATATAGGGTTTATACCTATACATACATATTACTCGTAAAGTGAAACAGTCAAAACCGTTTTTAAGAAAAATGGAACTAATAAACATTTCAAACAAGATTTTCCTTATCTTTGTAGAAATTTTGACCTATTCTTTTCGGAATGAACAATAGCAAAATAAGCATTCTCAAAATATTTTACCATTTTCGTAGTTAACTAGTTTTCGTAACTAATTAAAAGGCTAAACTGACTTACAAAGACAAAAATTTAGTACTTTTTATCAGGAATTGTTGTAATAGAAATGTATGCATATTTATATAACTCATTTAAGTTTACCTATATCAAAAAAAATTATTCGTGTCTTATGTATTTTCCATGTACTACAGTACATGCTTTTTAATTATGTAATATTTCATTCTAAAAATTGTAGAAATATAAATGCGCTTATGTGCTAATTCTTATGGCTGTATTTTGGATGGTGGAAGCTCTCCCTTTGCCGGTGACTTCCTTGATGCCAATAGTATTGCTTCCCTTACTAGGAGTTCAAGATACAGGTTAATAATTTGCTATTTCCTTTTCTATGTTCATGTAGTAAGTAGTAAAGATCTTTAGACAATAATACAAATATACCAATTAATGTCTTAATTTCTTTATAATTTAGCCAAAGTGTCCATGAACTACATGAAAGAAACATGTACCATGTTTATCGGTAATTTGTACTTTGTACTACATTATGCGAATATGTATGAATCCATAATATTATTATCTTATCGATCATAACATCGTACACACATACATATTACAATTATTTGTGCTATTAGGAGGTCTTACAATTGCACTCGCTGTGGAACATTGCAACTTACACAGACGCATCGCGCTAAAAGTAATGACTACCGTTGGGAGCTCGCCAATAAGGTAAGCAGTTTCCTTAATCGTTAGTAGCACGAATTAACCTTCTCTATATTACCCACTATCTAAACTATATTCGCACATATAAGTGGTGCCCTTCCAACATGATAAGTATACAAACCAGCCACTTCAGGCGATAGCACGGATGTAGGAGCTGCATTCGAAACAATACATGATACCTTAATGCTGAAAATTGAAAGCAACATTTTTAATAAAGTGACTCCATAAAATACAATTAATGCCACTGCACTGCACTTCACAAGGTTAGGAGGGACCATGATTTACGCAATAGTGGTCCGTGTCCTTAAATATTTAGATACCTAAATAATTTGATCTGCATAATGTACTACTAATTTATGCATCCATGTCCCAACCTATTTTATTTTTGTATAAATGTACCTCTTAAGTAGCATCTAAAACTAGTTGGAAAGGCATACATGTACTTTTTCATTTTGTCTTACTTACTGTACACCACAGCAAACATGCAAAACAATGCGCATGTAAATGTGTGTAAAAATATAGTTCAAACACATTTGATTCACTTTGACTTGACCCGACAAAGGATTATATTATGTGGTTTTCTTTGCTTGTTGGACCCTTCCCGCTAACACGCTTTAACTAGGATTCTGAATTTTTAAGGGACTGCGTTTCGTGTTTTCTCAAACCTTCCTAATTTATTGCTCCTGTCTATGGTTAATTTGTGTAGTACTTACTTTACTACACTAAATGCAAAATGTTAGTTTGGTCTTGGCCATTTATGAAAATGCAAGCAGGTAAATCCTATTTCCGTACAATAATAACACGAGTGTTGAAATACTTTCTACATAGACTTATGCTTGGAATGATGATAACTACAATGTTCTTGTCAATGTGGATGTCGAATACTGCCACTACTGCTATGGTTGTTCCCATCGTCATTGCTGTTTTAGATGAACTGGAAACTGTAAGGAGCCGAATTTTAAGATTCCTTATTTGTCGAAATAATACTAAATGCTACATAAGTACTGTATTACGTTTGTAATTAATTTGTGTGCACGTATTTATCTGCAGCCAACAGAAAGTCGTAAGCGTAAGGATTCCATTGTAGAAAGAATCAGAAAAAGAAG
>JABASC010000224.1:0-52249 GCA_019776185.1 Plutomurus gul
TTAAAAGGTTCTTTCTCTTTTTCTGTACGTATGCACGTAACGTAAGGAAGGCCAGACATATTTTCTAGCGCCCTCCCTACACCTACTTAATGTCCTTTCTACTCAATGCTGACTTAAATTTCCAAGAAAAAATGTGCACGCATCCCATAACTACTCTATTATAGATCTATGCGTTCAATCAACTTTCTCTTTTCTCCCGCACTCGCCCACGCCCCTAATTTTTTTATTATTATAAAGTTGAATTTGAAATTTAAGGTGTACAGGGGAAAAGGGGGCAAACTGTATTAACATGTATGACTAAAGCCTGCTCCATGTTCAAATTTTGCGGGAAATTTGAAAAATTCCAATTTGCCCCTTTTGCCAAGGCGGGCGGGCAATAACCTAAAAGTTTGGCCAACATTGAACGCAGGAGATAATCTCTTTAGGCAAATATTAATCTTGAAATTCATTGTTTCAGTTTTAATTAGAAATTGAAGTTGACCAAGAATTGAACTATGAACCGTGGTAATTGTCTTCCAAGTGGAATGATTGATAATGACAAACGATTTGACATTATTAATTACGTCCTGGCTGTTATTAATGGTGTTATTACAATTACGAATGTATGACGCCATAAATATTAATCAAGGTTGCTTGGCTGTGAACCAAAGTGAAAAGGGAATTGTTGGGAATCTGTTTGCATTACACTCAATTACAAGAGTAGCTGGCTGGCTGGCTGGCAGGCCTGGAATTGTTTGGGTAAATATTTAATTTGTTAATAATGTCCTGGTATTATTCATGAACGTTAAAATAATTGCAAAATAAGAACGTAAGTGCAGCAGGTAAGGATAGGGACGCAGAATGCGGCAACGGCAGAGAAGATATCCTGACTGCAAAATTAATGTTTGTCTCTCTCCAGCGCAAAATATTATTTCTTTAACGCAAGAGCACAGGTTGTCAAATGACGCTGTAGTATGTGTGTTGTATACAGAGAAGCTGCAGCCAGGGTTTCGGGTGTGATTACCACAGTGGGTTTAATTACTCTTTTTAAACGTTTAATCACAGGACTCAAAATCTACATGTTATAAGGGATAGGGATTACCAATTAATCACAAATCCCAGTTTGGGCTTTTAGTAGGAAAAGTGTGTTTTACGAAACCCTGGCAGCAGCAGCAGTTAAGATTACGTGGTGGCCCAGTCTCTATCTCTCTCTCGTCTATATTCCCAACTTTATGAAAGAGCATTAAACTAGAGTCCTATTCGAAAGAGATGGATGATTGGATATAGAGTGAATGTATCTGGTGGTGTGCACTGCGAGAATTACGAATGGATTTATTGGCAAGATTTCGTTGGTGCTACTTTGGTAATATAACCTTTAACAACTCAACTTGGGTCGTTAGTTAGTAGATATCATGCTAACAACATAACAGTATAATTTTAATGCACAGTCTTTATGTAGTGCAGCTTCTCTCTCGTTGTCTTCATTAATATGTAAAGCACGTTAGCAGGATCACAATACACGGCCGTTGCGTATATATATAATAATATTTGTGGGGAAAGAAGCACACAGAGAGAAAGCGAGAGAAAGTACACAGGGTGATGGTGAGTGCGAAAGAGAGAAAGATCGAAGTGAGTGAGAGACGAACTTTAGAAATGATTTATTTTATCGCCTCAAAACCTTGATATTGTCCAAGTTTTTGTTTTAAAAATTTGGCGCAGTGCCCACTCGAGAATACATAAGTATCTCAAAGGGCAAATTGGCCCATTTCCAATGTCCTTTGTAGGGAAAAAATCCGCATATGTACGTTACTGGTGCTACACACAGAGAGCAATATCCTAAGCCTACCCAGCCAACCAACCAGACACTTTCTCTCTCTGCTTTCTCTCTGTGTGAAGGAAAGTGAACTGATTTTGAGGAGACTGAACTAGTCAGCTCTATGGTGTGTAAACTTCGGTACAAGTGTATTGTTAAGCTACGACTTTTCCTTTCACGTCAGTGGCTGCCTTCGCAGTTAGTCTGACTGAATCTGAATACAAATCTGGCCCTTTCTTCGGCTCCCCTTATCGCACATAGTACACCAGCATGTGAGAGACCGATGCGGTGCAAGAGAAAGAGAGAGAAAGTTGTCAAAATGAAAAGCAGATGAGATTGAAATTCTCTATTCCACATGATGCTGCAA
The DNA here is from genome assembly GCA_019776185.1 of Plutomurus gul. Taxonomy (NCBI): domain Eukaryota; kingdom Metazoa; phylum Arthropoda; class Collembola; order Entomobryomorpha; family Tomoceridae; genus Plutomurus; species Plutomurus gul. The sequence goes on from JABASC010000224.1 coordinate 2,160, forward strand.
AAATTCAAAATTACCAACACTTATGAGTGCATTCTTCTTTTTGGGTCAAAAACACTGCATCCTTTATTGCAGAATGCTTTTTCCGAAGTTAGATCCGTATGGAATCCTTATGGACCAGTTTCCATGAAGGCTGTGTGCATAAATTGCTCTTTATTATAATAATTTATGTATGAGTATTATTAGCGAGTCAAGTTCACTTGTTCATGGTTTATGCATGTTTCTATATTAGTTCTTGGCTCACCAGGTGTATTTTTGGGGGTGGAGCCTGTTTCACACAGATTACGGTGAGAAATATTCAAAGGATTGCAATAAATTTAAAATTTGCTCACGGGAAGAGAAGATTTTTGTATAAAAAATATGTTCATGGAAGTTTGTAGTAAGGGGATCATTGAATGTATTATATTATGATCGGGGTGGAAGTGTTGGAAGTGTTGAAGAGTGAAACATTCAAAATAAATATGCTTTTACTCCCGCCTGTGAACTATGTAATACACACTAGCTAGTAATAAAAAGTTCAGGAAGATGGTCGGATTCTCGTGATATTTTTTATTGGCCATTGGCACTACATGATTCCAGACAAAGGGAGAAATTTTATTACGGATATTTGCCATTTGATGTTGGCCAAGGAATTATTATTGGGAAGGTTATATTTATTATACGCCAGAACTGTGAATGTAATATCAGAAGATATTCAACATAAAGTTATATATTCTATAGATTATATAGTGAAAGCAGCTCGCACGTCGTCAATAGACGACTTAAAGATGTTATGTGGGCAAGGGCGTATTTTGGGAGGGTCAAATGGGTCTTGTGTCCCCCAAAATCAAAATTTCAGGAAATAATATAGCAAGGTAAAAGTGGGAGGAGCTAAATTAACACTATGAGGATAAGGTGTACAACACCCCCAATATCTAGTCTGTATACGCCACTGATTGTGAGTGTGGGCTAGTACTTTTATTCGAATGCCCGTAATGCATACGACATTACAATGCGAGGAATGCTTTACGGTTGTCCTTTACTCATGCCAAACATGAACACGAATCAAATAAAAACGAATATTCTTTGTTAGTTGCCGAAGATCTAATAACAGGAACCAAACTTTAGCATTGAAGGAACATTACATGAAATGAGCTACGCTACCAACAAGAATCTAATCAATCTTCCAAGATTATATAAATTCTATTATTGCGAAAGTATTTAAACAGCGTTCAGCTATTAAATGTAAGGTGCACGAAAATTTTCACAATAAATAAATTCATATCAGGGTTTTCATATATCACACTTTTCAGCTAAAATCCCATTTAATTATTCACGTCGATTTTATTTAATTGCATATATTATTGATAGTAACAAATGTTTTATAAGTGAAACAGTTGACATTCATGAGTTGGCAACTTTTTTATTATCTCGTAAAACCTTAAGGCTGTATGCGACGACAGCGATGATGTCACAGATTTCGATGGTAAAATTGTTCTCTGTTTATCCGTGTATTGCCATGAATCAGTGATTCAGAAGCAGAAATGGTGCACAGCCCAAGGTAACTGTAACACACAAACACAGAGCTCAAGTACTAAATACTAATGTAAGTATTAAAGTTTGCACATTCCTAAAATGTATGTGACTCTCTCCAAAACCACAATCCTCCTAACCGTCCACATTTCAACTTACTAAACTAAGTTTTGCCACAGAGAAAGCTACAGAGAGAAAGTAAAATGATCGTGGCATGGAAAATGCAACAGAATTTCTTCCCATAACAATAATAAGAGAACACGGAATTTTAATGCCCTTTAACTGGCACGCTGCTGCACGACGACACAAGTCCACTTCCCATAAACTTTTTATCCCAGAATAATAATAATAATAATGTTTTGCTGTTTCTACTTACTCACGTGGAAAATTGTCACTGCAAAAACGTATATGATGTACATATATACATATTTCATAGATACATACAATTCTAAAAGTGCAATTCATTGCATTACGTTTTACATAAGGCATGGGGCCCATCTATGATTAAGGTGTATTGTTATTGCTGTATTATATTGCGGAAACTGTCTTGTCTTGACTTTCTCGTTTTGTAGTTGTAGTTGTAACGGTGTTGGTGGTGGTGGTGGTGGTGGTGGTGGTGGTCTGTTGTTGATGCACGGCGGCAGTGGTGTGGTGCGGTGTGGTTGGACGCGCCCTTGTTGAAATTGCCGACTTAAAGTCATGTCAATTGAGGCATTATGGCGTAGGCAGAGAGAGAAAGCCCAACTTAGGGAAGTGCAACTACCAGAAAGTTTCGCCCGCCGTAAATATTTAAAGGAAAGCCTTTAGTGCTCCTCCTAGAGTGCAAATATCCTACTTCCATCATTCTCAAAGAGTTTTCTTTCACTTTCTGGTTGAAAGTACCGACTTTGTCTCGACAAGACTCAATTCCCATTGTTTTGTTGCCTATTGTGGCCCGCTAGTGTTATGTGCGACTGGGAAACATGTGTGTAATGTGAACTTGTTTCGGATGAAGATGAGTTTATATCTGCCACAGAGAGAAAGTACAGTTCTTTACTACTTTCCCCCCAACCAACCACACAGCACACACTATATGGTATACACCTTCCTGTGTGTAGTCCGAGGTGCAAGTTTCCACAGTGTTGTAACGGTGCTTGTGGACTGGAAACATGAAACTTTTCTCCAATGTATTCCAGGGCTGTGTAACTACAAGTGTCTGTAGCAGACAAGCGGCGGGCTTTTAGAAGACCAGCAAGACAAGCAGTTGAGGATTTACGTAGTTTACTACATTCACAACGAAACACAAGCCATTTAAATGTATAGAGAGAGAGTGTGTACGTTATAACAGTCTCCCCTTATGTTTCAGTCGACAATGGAGGAGAAAGCACTTAGAAGGGGATGACTACTTACATAAGTGCTACTTACTTTCCTTAGTTAAACTTTTGCCAAGTTAACTTTGTCTTCCTTTCCGAATACAATGGATGTTTTCTAGTAGATATGTTGTTGTGAAATGTCCTTTTAGCTTTCTCCATTTCTCTTCTTAATTCGTGATTCACGTTGGTCATTTGTACACCTTTCCCCTCATTTCTGTTGATTATGTAACAAATTCATTTGTTTTCTTCGTCCTGATTACTGTGAATAATAACTCATCTATTCATGACAATTGTTCTTACTTAATCATGCACACAGAAATGTATACGATTCTAAACTTTCTCACTTTTAGAATACATTTAGGAAAACGTGTTCAGGTAGCAGCCCCCGAAGCTCCCGTATTACCTTGTTTCTATCTTTGAATTTAAATTTCGCACGAACAGAGAAACTAAGCTTTCTCTAGCATAGGGATTCCCATGAGGCTTTGCCGAGATCCAGATTCAGGGAAAAAATTAAGCGGAATATTTTTTCCTAAGCTAGGTCACGGAATATTTCTGAGCTGTGCTTTCATGTATTCTTTTATTTGAGAATATTATACATCTTTTCACGTAGCACGTAATAGATTCCTTGCAAATGATTTCCAACAACTCTTTATATAATATGTATGTATGTATGTAGCATGTAGTGTGGTTTTCGACCCAATTGCATAATATTATATTTACATCTTTTTCGGAAAAGCGCACGAAATGCGAGAGGGAGAAAGCACACGTCGAGTTTCGACTCATCGGACGTGACAGCTACTAGACATCTAGCAGAACAAACTATGGCCGTCCAAAGCAATAATCCAATTTCGTCCACTTACATACGATGTTACGTATGGAAGAATAGGGACATCACTTATTAGATTCATCCCAATAATTCTGGAGTGACTGCATCTCGCACTCTCTGTTTCCCCATGTCCTTGTCTGCTTTCTCCCAACCTCGAAAAGTAAGTCGCCGCCGCCGCCACCACCACCGCCTGCCTGCTGCAGTCAACGTGCCGTGTGCCGGTCGAGTAAACGAAATTATAGTAACGAAGCACTGGGAGAAAGTATGATGTAGGATAATGTGATGTAGGTAATGCAGTTTATTTAATGAAATTTAATATCCTTGCCACTCATCCAAATTCATTCCACCGCCACTCTTCTACTTTTGCACATGAGCCATCTCTCACACACGTACAACTTAACTAGTATACAAAATATGCATGCCAGGATCTACGTGCTGCTGCATCGCTTAAACAAGAAACACAGCGTGCTTTCCCGTTGTGATGTTGACTTGCATTAAAAATGGAATGGAACGCCTTATACAGATGTAGAAAGTATATGTTATATAATAGATGCTACGGAGGAAAGGGAAATTGTGCAATTTCTGGTGGGAGACATAAAATTATAATTTTGAACAAATGGGCAAAAAGAATTCGTGCATAATTTGATTAAAAATTTATGCTGACACGTTTTTTGACCGTTTTAAAGCCTGAACAAACGTGCGCGGCTAAACATGAAAATTCTGGTTTATCATATTCATACAGCAATTAATAATTTAATTGAAAACTTATTTAAAAGGATTGCGCCAGCTATCTGCTGAGAAGTCATTGGCGGAATCGGGTAAAAAAACTTTGTGACTTCATTAAAGCGGAAGCGTAAAAAAGAAAGAAGGTCGTCGAAGGCAATGAATGGGAAAGTTCCTTGATGGAAATTCACGCACTAAATTATACTTACGGGTTTCAACTTTCACTTCATTATAGTAGCCCGGATTTTACATGGCTGTTGAACTGTGTGCTCAGGCTCCTCCTATAGCTCGGAACAAACCCTGTTAAGCATGAAAATGCAGTCGACCAAGTTTTTAAACAAATTTGTTTGTGCTTGCTCCTGAAATTAGTGAGCTTATTCGCACACTTTTGTTTACCATTCCAGTTTTCCCTTAAATCGGGAATTAGCGTTATGTGAAGTGGAGAAAGTTGTAAATACAAATATACCACAGGAGTATTTATTCCGTAGAAGAGAAAAGACAACATGGGGAATTTTCGTCTCGATATAAAACTCAGCGCGTCAGTAGTCGCACTCTGCAATACAAACTGAGTAGTAAGCCTAACGGCTCCGCCGCCGCAATGTCATGTGTAGCTCTGAGAGAGAAAGTGGAAACGAGTGGATGGAACTTTTGCTGCTCCTTGCGCAAAGTTTGCACAGAGGTTTCCTCATTATCATTAGACAGAGCCTTTGCGTAAGACTCGTAGTCGTCGGCAAGGAAATGTGCGAATATAGAGAAAGTAGGACTGGCTAACGACTTTCACCCGGTCGCTTTGCTTCGTAGGCGAATTTAAAGAGCCCCACTATACGCATATGTACATACAGTGTATATGCAAACATGTTATACATAATCTCTGGCTGAATGACTCTGTCATTTAAGTCATAGTCATCGACGTACTCACTCATTCCACAAAGAATAAAACGGAAGAACTCCTTAGGCTGGCCCCATTTCACTTGTCTCCCTTAAATACCCCAGTATTACACATAAGGGCTTCTTTCTCCACTAATTTCAAAGTCTCCTATCTGGAATTACGTATTCTAATAATAATTCTCCTTCTTATTTGAGATCCGTCACTTGACTCGCCCAAGGAGACACTTAGCCCCACCGAATCACACCAGTAGACATGCAGCGGACTTTCTCCGCTAAGTACTTATATATAGGAGAGAGACTATTAGAATGCGCACAGTAGTCATTCAATTCAAATGAAGGCACACACAGTGCTAATGTACACTAAATGCTAACGTATGTAGTGCAAGAAATGCAGTGACTTTTTCAGACGCTTTTGGCTTCGAGGTGGAGTTAGCGGAACGTAACTGCCTAAAATAATGTACACGAGTGGCACACAATGACTGGGAGGATATGGACGATATGTGAGCCGGAAACGGTTTACGTACTAATAGCACAGCCTTCTTTCCATGGTCGAACAAAAAGTAATTTAGAAGCTTGTGGTATCCTAATTTATGGGAATTGTGTGGGAATAGATGCCTTGGGAGCTTATTTACACCATCAAAGCTCATCCTGCTAACGAAAATTCGTGGATCGGCAAAAAACGGACAGAGCTGGGAGAAAGTGGCGGAGAAAGCGAGCAGCAGACGTGAAAGAAACTAACTAAGTAAAAGTCATGCATTGCATACAGCTCTAGTTGACTTTGTTAAACCTAACTTGGCTCCCAGTGCTGTATCAGCCTGCTATACAGTGATGTTATTTCATGTGAACTGATCTCTGGACACAGTCACTCGCTTTCTCTCTGTCTCTAATTCCATTTAGTTTGCAAGTACTCACGGTATGCACTCTGAGATAGCAAAGAGCCCGTCACCGGCCATGCACCCGACGACCTCCCATTACCATCAGATCACAGACCTTATCTGTATCTATATAAACTGCTATATAGCTTTTTTGTGTTATATGCACATACATACAGTATCTGTTTATACAGTGGGCCTTGAACAAGCACTTACACAAGACACAAATACATAGCACTGCTTTCACCAGTACACAAATGCACAGTTGGAATTAAGACTTTAGCCTTTATCCTCTGCCATGTACATATTTACTACAGCACAGCAACTTAGCTTTCATCTCATGCAACTTAGCCCTTGTTGACTTGATTTCGACTAATTCACAAAGACTTCTTCCTTAACTTCCTCCTCCTGCGCTCCAGTCTTCTTTTCTCCCGAAATCGGAGAAAGAATGTACAGTCTTAGAAATGTACGTCTGTGAGTATAGCAGTGGAACGCGTGCTTCCCCAGGGCCCTACATTCCACTCTCTATGTGTGACTGTAGTGAAAGTTACTTTTTTGTGACAGTGAGCACAGAAAAAACAATTCGCACGTTACAGCCTATAACATTTTCCCAGATACAGAGACTAGTGCCGTGTGTACAGGGTGGGACCCAAGGCACATACAACTTTCTCCTTTATATAGACCGTTAAAATGGAGAATAAATAAGCGTTGAATAGCAGCACCTTATACTAATCCTTTATTTTGAATAGGTGCTCCACGGTACAGTGGACGACCTGGAGAAAGTTCTTGTGAAAGTAGCTGGGTCTGTCCCGCCATCGTCTAGCCTACTATTTTATTCTTTTCACTGCCTTCGTAATCTGTCTGCAGACTTAGAGACCTACAGATAGGTGTCTAGTGAGGAACTACAAGCTACTTACAATGATGAAGATAGGGAGAGGAGCAGGAGGAAAAAATAATGTCCTTAGGAGCAGAAGTACTATATAGATAGTTTATATAAGGACTGGTTCTTCTTTTTAATGTCTTATAGTATATGGGTATATACAGAATATGCAGTAGAGAAAGGTAGAGTCTTCCACTGTTCACAGAAGAATCTATTCTGCTCGTCTTTTTTTTGCTTTGTCACACAGAAAACCCGATCGGATCCAATTCAATGCAATGCAATTTGATTCTCTTCCTTTTTCACATTCAAGAACCAAAGCAGTCTATCTTCTTCCTTATCTTATTCAGCTAGAGCTTGCTTTTCTGCCGTGTGCGGTTTGCTTCTACTTCCTCTAGCCTCCTACTAACGATTTCGTACACTGTCTGTCTGTGTGTGTGTGTGTTGCCGCTATCCTATGTATAAAGTTGCCTTATTCCTTTTAAGTACCAGAGTCTAATGTTGTAGTTAAGTCTGATGCGATAGGACAGGAGCAGTCACTGTGTGTACACTAGTACGTGTGCTGGCAAGACAAAACATTCAGTCAATTCACTACCAACACCACCACCCCGCTCGCCAATGCTGCTGCACGTACTTACTGCCAGGGTTTCCGTTGGAATTATTCCACTGGAATCAATTGGAGGAATTAATTGAAATTTTTCAATTTTGTGGAATTCATCCTAACCTAACCTAACCTAACCTATGTATAGCTTTATGCTGTTTTTGTTAAAACATTTTAATTTTGAATCAAATGGCGGGTAAATATGAAGAATTCTGCAATAAATTTCATTAATTATGAATAATATCCTTGAAAATCCAATTAATTCCATTTGATGTCATTAATTCCACTTAATTAATTCCATTACTTTGAATTAATTACACTACACTGGAATGAATAGGTTAAAAGTACGAAATAATCACGAAACCCTGTCTACAATTCCCCGCTATCTGGTGTCTATCTATTGCACGTCTATCTCGGTCTCGAACTTCTTCCACTACAACAATACAAGAAAGTAGCTCTGCTTCCTCTGCCAGATCCTCTTTCTTTTCCATTCCGTTTTTGTCTATTTATTCAGAAAACACTAAGACGCTCCCAAATTGAATTTTTTCAAGCTGTCAACCCAGCAAAATCAACAATGAAATCCTTTCCCGACCCACACACTAAGACTCTTTCCTTCATTTGACGACGACAAATATATTATCCACGTACGACGTACACTACGTATATCTTTTATGTATCTGTTGTACACAATACAAAACTCACAGCAGCACATGACTAGGAAATTATTTATTTTTGCACCCGACTCTGTAAATAGAATTTGAACCCGCTCCTCGTGTCTCCATCTTTATTAGCTCAGAGACAGAACGAGGAAATAATATTTCTCTGTAGTGTTTTTAAGAATTCATCGTGCTTAATAAATCGCGTAACGACCATTTCTATGAATAACTTATAAATAGGATTATCTTTCGATTTCCGTGGCATCACAAACAGTGTGCCACATTTCCATTCCATTTGTGTCGGTGGCTGAAATTCTGCAAACGACGACAGAACAGTCTCGTCTCTCGACACAACGTTTCTTTAATTCCTCGTGAGTGCAATATCGTTAAAAGCCTAGCTAATACACTAATACATAGAAAGAGTATAAATATAATACGTAATATATGAATTGAGCATTTGTGCTGATTCTCATCATAAAGCACAGCATTCATTCGGCCCCGCTATTCATCTAAACTGACTCGGATACAGAGAATAGTTGGCTAGTCAATCGTTACTGCATTTACTGACATTATACCCACCAACAAACTCTATAAATATCTTTGTGTATGATAGGACGGCGCTAAATTTGCTTTTCTCCCTTTTGCTCAGAAACAAGAGTCGTACTTTCACTCAGACTCAAAGTGTGGGAACATTGAATTGCAATTTGACTGGTGCGAGTGTGATGCTACAGATAATATTTCTGTATTTCTATGCAACCCTTCTATTCACTATATATATAGGTATATAAGGTGTGTGTGTATATTATCTATATACCCTGTGGATCTTCCTTTCACTATTCTACGGGGGATGATAAATAACAGCGACCTAAGGTTTTCAAGGCTCATCAAATTCCACGGTTAGGTTGAAACACGACGTGATAATTTCCTTGGTTGCCTGTCTCTGTTTCTGTCAACACAATGTATCATTCGTGACTCTGTGTCTGTATTCAATTCAAGTGAGCTGTGCACATACCTATATACATATATAAATTATTCCATTATATAAGAGGCTTTCGTAGCCACTGCCGCTCATTTTCACAATCAAGTCCTTGTTCTCTTCTCCCCGAGCTTATTTAACGGCACGGATTCCCTGTCTCTCTCTCTCTTGCAACTTTCCTTCTGACATATTAGTAACCGTGTGCAGTGTGTCCCACCGCAATCGGCCCATCTACCAGTCCAACCTCCAGAATTTGATAATATTAGCTTTCATTGGCGTCCTTGTCTCCAAACTATGAATATTAGCAAATGAATGTACTTTTATCCTCTTTCGCTGTCTTTTCTCTGTGCACTTAAGTTAAAAACATTGCATACGTATTCATTACGTTAGTATACAGTAAGCATAGTATAGACCTACCATTATATGTACTATATCAGTATGTAGTGCTATATAAGCGTGTGCAAGCCTATAGGAGACATGGAGAGACGAAATTACACAACATCACTAATCCATGTCGTTGCTCTCATTATTTAAGTATAGACAAGAAGAGTGCGGCACGCTATTGCCAGCCAGACCAGACTCGCTCCACTGAAATGTAATTGTACCGCTGGATGACTGGTTGTGGGCCTTTGCTCGTCGGCCTTCTTTGCATTCAAACTTTCAGTAAAGCGACCGAGCGAGAGCACCAGGGTTTCGGGTGGGATTAATTACTTTGATCATACGGTTTTAAAATTTCATCGCAGCCAGGCTTTGTGTGATTAATGTGATTTATGTGTTATAAGGGATAGGGAATGCACTGTGATGGGATTTTATTGAAAAAATTGGTTTTACGAAACCCTGGAACGACGAATAGCATTTTGGCAAAAACCCATTAGATCTTTTTCGTACCACCATATTCGCCGCAGTGTAATTAATGCTGCGATCCAACTTTTCCACTGTGCACAATACTGACAAGCAATGTGCTAAAACCGTCCACTAAACCAAATTGCTGTCTATCTTCCGTGCTGGTGGATTCAGTGGAGCGTGTGTCCACCGCCTTCATCTAATAACATTGCTTTCTATGAATGCTGCGATTATTCATAGAACGGCCAAAATCCCACTTTGTACAGAAAATGTTGAATTTTGAATTTTTTGTGCAAAATTTCACATTCATGGAATGCAAAGTAGCTTACGAATGTGTGTCAGTGAATTTTGTGTGTTGCAATGAGGAACATGAATGGACAGCTGTCCAGGTTTATCGCAATTAATTCGATTGGACATACGTAAATAATACTCGTATATATAGATAAACAGAACGCAGATGATCCTTGTTAAAGTTTAATGCTCGAAAGGAAATTGAAGTGTGGATACATTATGGAGAAAGTGGAACGCTGTACGGTTTTGTATAGAAAATAAGTTTTGGGACGAGGTTGACCTGACATCAGGTTCGCAGAATTAACCTGCCTTACTTAGTTAGCTTCGTGTATCTATGAATAATAAAATACATCTTGGGGTTTTGCATGGCTGACAGCACAATTAAAAATTTAAGGGCTTGAGCTGCAAGTGGCGCTAGGCTGGCTACTCCCTTAACAACGGGTAATATAAATAGACAATCGCCCGAATTGGCAAATTTTCTCCCTCTATCCTTTACACATGAAACGTAATTAAGGTTTTCCCCGTAAATTCCAACGTATGTATGTATTAATCTGAATGAAAATTGTTCTCCCAGCAAAGGAACTGTCCAAACATATGCAATATGTAATAATACTACGCGAACAGAGTTAAGTATTAGTACACATAGAAAAAGCAATGTGAGCGAATTCATAATTGATCTCGGGGAAAACTTGAAACCGTACTTTCTCTGCAAATTGAAATGTTATGAACAAAGGCAGGCGTTTGTTTACATTGATTTCTAAAGTGCATTAGTAGTTTACACAATTCTTGCTAATGTTACGCGTTAAAATTTAAAATAAACACAAATTCCCACCCAACACAAACAATAGATTGCATTTATTCTGAATCTGCAATGGTAATTAGTAGTAAGCTCGTAGCTGGGCTTTTTGTGTGTGGTGGTTGTGTGGTTCCAAGTTTTCTCCACACATTGCCAACATTTCCGCGTTTGTGTGTAGTGAAAGTGGTGAAAATTTGTTTAGCCATACAAAGTACACGTTTACTTAAAATGTGGAGAAAGTTTCGTGCAACCATTTCATAGAATCAGATGGGGACCTTGTAGAGCTTCATTGATGTGTGCAAGATGAATTAAATTGAATGCAAGGCATGTGCTCTTCTGGTGTCATGTCATGAGTCGAGCCACACACAGAATGTAATTGAAAACGGAGTGTCATGTTGACCAGTCTAATTTGATATTTCATATTAAATGGGTGCACGCACTCAAAAACAAAACGAGTCGTGTGAAGCAGATGCGACCGCACTTTCTCTCTCTCTCTTTCTCTCAGTGCACAGTAGAAGAATGAATGACTGACTGAGTGAATGGAAACGGAACGGTTTCCTGTAAACTTGAAAACTCACACAGAGAAACAGATACCTACCACACGAGTCACATTCAGTATGGAACAGAGAGAGAGAGAGAGCCATTTCGTTGACTTCAGTTCACTGAGCTCGTCCAGACTTTGTCTCTTTTCTCTCTCGTCCACGTAGCACGCTACGTCAGGGTTTCGTATCGTAAATCATATTGGGATTAAATATGATGGGATTAATTCGTAGGGAAATATTTTAACTGGGCCAATTTTAGTGTTGGCCAATTAAAAAATTGAAACGACCCAATTTAATTTTCCGTAATCTGATATTAAAGCTGGCCAACTTAAATTTAGCCAAATTAGTCAGTTTAAAAGTTAGGCCAATCCCATTTTTAAGTTGGCCCACATAAATCATAGCCAATTTATAGTCCATATCCTTTAATAACATTTAGCTCACATTATCACGAATATGATACCGGAAACCCTGGGTTCCCTAGTAGACAGTCGGATAGAATTCAACGCATGTACGAGCCAGAATGGCCATACGACTGGACTTGATAATCTCCATCTCTCCCTTTCTCTCTTTCTGTATCTGTGTGTATCCTCGATTCCATTGTGTTGTGTGGTGCACAGATACAAATGGAAAAGAGACGAGCCACGTATGTGGAAGCTGTGTTTTCGGACTGGGCTGTAGTTAACCTCTGGCTGAAGCCAAGTGAAGTGATGCAAAGCAAAGCCTTTCCTAAGGGCTAAAAGTCACGATTTAGTTTTCATTATGAAAGCCATATTGTGCTCGACATTCGACTATTCATTATCTGCTGATGCACTGCGTGCCATGCCATTGCACGGAAGTCTGCCGTCTCCTCGTAGCACACAACGGAGGGGGAGTAGCCTTTACACGACTGGGGTGGCCCACCAATACATTACATGCACGAATGTTGATAATATTATAACGTAATCACAAATTGCGCTCGTGCATACGAAATACACTAATAGCACACATAACACACAACATGCTGCGCTCTTACTTATTATTAGGTGCAGAAAATGACAATGAACTATAATGCTATAGGACAAAAGTTGAAATTAATTGCTTTCACTAGGATTCTGAAAATGTGAATCGATACACGGTGCCCCCTAAATGTTTATAATTGAACAGTCGAACATTCTGTATGAATAATAATAATAATGGAGAGATTCTATGACCATAATGGCCACGGTAGGATACACACTAGGTTATATAATATGTTGGGGTAGTTTATAATTGTGCACTGAATGTGGGGAATGAAAGAAAATATTGTGTACACCACAAAAATACAAGAGGGATATTTAAACTTTATGTTAAGGGACGTTCTTATTGCTTATGTATGTCTGGGAACATTAATCAGGGTTTCGGATGTGTAAAGTGTTTTTAAGCGTTTGATTAATGTGATCTATATGTTTTAAGGGATAGGGAATAGGGACTACCAATTAATTCCCTAAATCACAGTATTTAATCCCACTGTGATGGGATTTCAGGTAGAAAAGTGTGATTTACGAAACCCTGGCTGCAATTTTGGAGTGCATTAAGAAAAGCTCTCAGACACGGATATTAGCAGAGCGACAGACTTATTCGTAGCCCGTACTTATTTATTAACTTTCACCCCGAGCCGTAATTCCTCATGTGAAAATTGCACGGAAGTCCGTGCATTACTAATTGTAATTGCCATGTCATCAGCGTAAGGAAAGTATCAGGCAGACAAAGCACCGAGCCTTTTCACACGGTACATTAGCTGTGGCAGACCATCATTTTATTGAACTATAATAAGGTGCAGGCTTGCCACTTTAACCATATCTGAGCCCCGCAGGTCAAAACTTCAATTCATTTTTCCTATGGTTCAGTGCACTGCATGTTCACATGCTCGACACGCAAACAGAAGGACTCTCTCGCCTCACAAATAATACAATTTACATACTGCCACCACTCTACTATTTCATCTATGATATATATTTAATACTTCTAACAGGAAGTCTCTCTCTCTCTTTCGGTTGGCAGGCAATTTATTTTTTCACACGCGTCCTCTCAGCGTCTCGTGACCTTCCAGCGACAGAAATACCCAACCAAATGTGGTATTACATAAGTGAAAGTACTTTTAACAGGGTTTCGTAAATCCAACTTTTCAGCTAAAATCCATCACAGTGGGATTAAATACTGTGATTTGTGATAAATTTGATGGGATTAATTAATAACATATATACATAAACGTTTAACAATATTTGATCGTTGTAATGAATCCCACTGTTATAATTACACCCGAAATCCTGCATTTAACACATACCATGTGCGTACAGCAGGAGATTGAAAACTTTACAAATCCCATTCAATTCTATTAGAAAGTTAATGGACGAGTAATTAGAAAAGTTTACAAATCGTGATTGGAGATGATGTGAAGGGTGGCAATGGGATTTCAGCGGGGAGTTTGCAATTGTCTGAGTCAGTGCCACGGTGTATTGATTAAACGGTGAAGTTGGTCTGACTCGTACAAGAAGCTGGGAGAGACGGGGAGAGCACAGCAGGGAGTCTAATGCGATAGATGACTAAATGTCATGTCCACTGCAACTGTTTAGTCGAGTCAAGAAGAGCTTGTAATGTATCTCCGTGGCTCAACAGCTACACACAATTTTTATCAGCTGTCTCCGTCTGTCAGTCACACGGCCAATGCTCTGCACACACCCCACCAGCAGAAAATCACTCGCGACATGAAAAACAATCTAACACTCGTCCCCCCACGCTCGCACCACGTATTATATACATGCAAACAGATTCCATTGCAAACAATGCATTTCTAATCGTATTCACCTCCATCCTTCACTTGTTTTCCTAAAAAAGCACACTTTTACTCCCACTGAGGATATCCGACCCATTGGTTTTGGGTCGGGGGTTTTTTAGGGAAAAACTCCACCCACGAAGCCCCAAAGCCCAACCCATTGGGGTTTTCTATAGTTACCCTGTGTACATAATTGTATACAAAAAACCCACGGGTCTGGTTTTTTTGGTTCTTTGCTCCCAGCACCAATATTTGCTATCCAAGACGGTTACAATGCACATACAGCATCGATTTCCCCAGTACGAAGACCTACTTTCACTCTGTGTAAATAAGGCATCGTAAGGAGAACAGTTTAGTGGCCAACTTGTGTTTTTGCTCATTTTGGCTAAATGGTATTTCGATATAACCGCACACAGCCCCCAGTCATAAATATCATAAGTGTATGGCTACGTTGCCTTCTAATGCAGTTGGAGGTAGTGACTAAACGGAGAACTTGACTCGAGAGTTATGGTGCATAAAACAGAATGTGATTGCTTTCACCTTGTGTCTACAGTACCTATACGGCAGAGGCCATAAGGTGAAAGTACATTATCACCAGCACACGACATGCTTTCACTGGCTTTGTTCACCGGCTCATATTACTGTGCTGCTACAGATTATGCAACATCCTCGTCGTTGAAGAATGTAACACAATTCGACGGCTCTCTCGTATATATATTTATGTAATGTTATCCACATTGGGTTGTTCGTATTGAAATTGTGTGTGCCAGTCAGGATGGGGCTTGTCCTAGTGCCGACGAGATTGGCACAATTTATAGACTTGACTGCATTGGAGCTCCCATTATTTATGGGCCTTGATAGGAAAAAAGAGAGGCTCTATTTATTCTGAACAATAAGTAAGCACGAGGCTGCCTTACTTACTATATGCTGCTTCGTGTGGTAACTGTATCAGTGGGTAGCAATCAGGGTTGCCCAATGGTATTTACAAATATTTAACACTGGAAAAATCAAGGTTTTTAGAAAAAAAATTTCTGGGTTATTAGTGGTATAAACTATGTTTACACAAAATTTCACTTAGAAGGCGTGAAGTTAGCGTTAATACTAACTGTAGTTTTTACCACCCTGTTAAAGGTAAAAGGAGCGGTAAAAACACAAAAAGGGTGGTAAAATCGCAACCCTGATATGAATGGGTGTACTATGTATTTATATAGTGGTTGGCGGCACACTGCTGGAATCGCGTGATTTTCTCTCTCTCTCTCTCTCTCTCTCTCTCTGGTATAAGTCTGAAAAGTAGTAGGATGTGCTGTAATTATTGAGTAAAGGAATCGATACGTCTCTCGAGAGACTCCTTCCTTCAGTTGTGTCAATCACGGCATGACTCAAGCACCAAACTAAGTCAAGACCCTGATTACGCCCTTCTCTCAACATTGCTGCTATTGCACACAGAACTGACTGAGAGTTCCGTCGATTCTGTATATCGTGTCTGCTGCTTTCTCTCTCGCTTCAACTGATTCCCCTTTTTCAGCCATCCAGGTGCCCCACAACATTGAAACGTTAATGGAGCTGTTTTCGCTAAAATATCTGTAGGCTGAAGGTTGAACGAGTGCTGTGTACTTACCGCCGCAGATTTATCTGCTAGACAATACCTTCACGATGGTTACACTTTTTTAGCCTCATTCCTTTGATGTTTTCCAATGTTCTTTTCAAGAATGCCACTTTTGCTAACACATTTAGTTTCCTAAATGCACACATTTTTGTATGGATTTGTGCAAAAAACAGTGCTTAACTATTTTGGCAATAGGCCATACTTCATTGCAGACAAGTGATGCAGTTTTCCATGACACGCAATCGTAAATGTGTATAAAAGTTTTAAACTTTCTCTTAGAAATTTGGATTTTTCTAAATTAAGCATATTTTGCATTTTGGAACTTGAATTTTGCAAAATTTCCCTTTTTATCCTGAATCATTGCAATAAAGACGAAATCACTTGAAATTAAAATTCTTTTCAGCTGCCACTTAAATGTATTAGCAACCTGAAAACAGTACACAATTTCATTAGGAGGGAATTTTAAAGCAATTCCAGCATAAACAGTGAAAGCTACATAATATTCAGAGATTAATCATAGCAGTAGACCAAAGCTTAGCAGTGCACTACTTGAACCGACTCTTTCAGCGGATGCATTAACCGAGTGCGCTAAATACATGATCGAACAAACATACATAGTAAATATATGATGGTACTTATATACATAGACCTAGATATATATAGATGTATTATATTGTTGGAGGAAAAGGGATTCGTATGCATGCAATGCGTTAAGTACAGCTGAGCTGAGCCAAAGAAGTCAAGTCATTGGCTTGTAAATGCCTCAGCTCACATTCAGGTTATCTATCTTCCCCTCTGCTGGTTTCACATACGTGCTCCTCCTAATGGACAAGTAACAACATCGGAAAATTCTACTTACCAGATAGTCGTATGGATCGAAAAGACACGTGAAAGATTTCAGAAGATTTTCCCATTTAAAATTGTAAAGAAACCTCAACTGGATTTCCAACAGCCACAAAGGAAACTCCGAAGCTGCTTGAAGTGTGACACACTTTTCTCCATTGTGTTCACTTGAAAATTTGTGAAAATGTTGTGAAAGGACGTTGATATACTTTGGCTGAAAAATCCTGGCCAACGTTAAATAGAACAGACTGACATTATCGGAATATCCGACCCATGGGTTTTACTCGACCCATTGGGTTTTTTGGAACAATTGCCGCACCCTTTGTATACAAAAAAAACCGTAAAACCCTTGGGTCGGGGTTTTAGGTTCCCTGCATTCAATATACACTCACAAATACCGCTATAGGGATAATATAAGCCGAATACTAATAGATATACCGTTACTGCACCAGAACAACATAGAAAACGAGCAAAAATCTTCTCCGTGGTAATGTTGTAAGTATTTTGAAGCGAGAGGAATGCACGGAGCTCCCTGGGAGGTTAATGCAACGTACATACATAGTTATAGGTGAAGAAAAAGATCTTGGGGAACGTGGTACTCTTTGGCTCGTTTCTCGTCTCAGTGACATTTTCTTTGTTGACAAATTCTGAGCTCTCCACTCTCACTTTCAGAGTCACTCAGTCAGTCAGTCTCTCAGCATTCACTCTCACGGAGAACTTGATAAAGATGTCAAGACAAGACGAGACAACTCTGCGTGAGACGGAAGAGCCAATAAATGCTTCCTATGATTAGATTAGAGATACTCGTTGGGTTAGTTGGCCAGCATCGAAAGAATCTCAACTCCTTAAAGGCTAAAGGACTGTTCACTAGTGCTTTCTCTCGCTTTCTCTGGTAATGGTGCCTGTATAATCAGTTTGTCTCGTGCTTCTCAGCTAATACGATCAGCGGATGAAGTAGAGTGTCCCTTTCTCTCTCCGTTTGATTGCCGTCACCGTCCTCCTCCTCCTCCTCGTCCTCATCGAAACTTGATAAGGACAGTTTAACCAGGCACGTTGACGCTCAATTCAATTCCCGTCATTATTATTCCTCCTAAATTCCTAATGTAATTGATTCTAATTAGAGATTGCGAGAAATTAAATTAACGACGATGAATTATGATGGCGCACAGGATCAAAATTTAATTTCCTTACCAGATTCCCGCTGAATTACACTATGTGCATGTGTGTACAACTATTTATTGCTGCTGAGAAACGAGGATTTTAAAACCAGTCCTGTAAATAATCCTCCGTTTGTGTGTTTTCACTGAATTGACACAAGGGAATGCAGCAGCATCTTCTTCAGGGTTTTCTTAAATCCCACTTTTTCATATAAAATCCCATCACAGTGGGATTAAATACTGTGATTTGTGATTACATTTGGTTAAATTCGCTGTCCACACCCCTTATAACATATGGATCACATTAATCACATTAATCACACCAGTAATTCATCTACTGTGATAATCATAGCCGAAACCCTGATCTGCTTAAAACTGCTTTCTGTGTGTCTGGTGTGGCTGGCGAGGCCGTCTTTCAATTGGTTGTCTGATCTGATTTGTTGGGTTGCTTGCTCCCGTTTGCTTCACTTAATTCCACTCAACAATAATTTCATGGCGCAATAGATTTGCGAACACGGTAATACTATGGAAATGCAAGGCAAATAAATGTGTTCACTTAAGCTAATATTTGCTAATAGAACACTAAGACACAGAAAAGGAGAGAGAGAGAAATGTTACTGCTTTGTGGAATATCCGATTTCCATTCAAGTGCATAGCCCGGGTTATTTGGACTGAGAGGACTACTGTTGCTAATTTAAGAACGGATAATTAGTCTATGCAGCTTTTAGCTGTAGCTTAATATACAGGGTTTCGTAAATACATCACACTTTCTTTGTTAAAATCCCATCACAGTGGGAACAAGTGTGATTAATTCATAACAAATTATAAAATTGTACAGTAAATTCAAATATTAATATTAGCAATTAATCCCAGTGCGATAATCACAGCTGAAACCCTGGCTATGCGTGTAGGTATATAATATTTGCAAATTCCTCAAGTAGTTATATTGTGGCTTATGTTGTTGTGGCCTTTTCTATTGACAGAGTTTTCAAAGGAGATCCACATTCATATTGTAGGCAAATCACGACCGAAAGCCGCTTATTGTGTCCGCCTTTCTTTCATGTGATGAGCCATGCCTTGATGAGATCTTACGTTTACTTTCGGATACGTTTCCATTCTAAATGTATAACATGCAATTTGAAAACAGAGAGTAGGTAGGTAGGTATATAGAAATAAAAGAAAATGCAGGTTTCCACACAGCTCTCTCATTAGGAATACTCATTAGTCATCCTGTGTAGGATCTTGTTACGAAGGCTTTGAATTTATTTCCAAACGGATGATGAATCCTTGAGATTAGTTCAAATTTTACTACTTACTTTCCAATCGACTTTCTCCACACTCAGCTATTCCAATGGTTCCATGTCCATTATGTAATTTTCTTTTGAGGTCGTTCTCACAAAAGCTTTTCATTTTCGATACTTATTACTGCAGTGCCATTATGATAGTTAAAGCTCATCTTAAGTCGTCGTCTTGCTTAAATTTCAGTTTCAGACAGTCTTTTCGTAATATCCGTCATTTTTTTAAAGACGCAGTCAACGGTTTCTAATTTCAACGGAAAATAAGCAATTTTCGTCGCTGGCAAATAATATTTCTAAAGAAATATCGCCCATTATTGTTAATTTGGTTATTAGCTTTGGGCGAAATTTATAAGGCAGGAAGTGAACAAATGGCCGACTTGGCCGACATACTATAAGTTTGCGAAAACAAGAAAACGAAAACTGGGAACCCAACATAGAATTGGGTGGGACTTGTAATGTGGCATACCGACGAAAGTCTGCGAAATTAATACATACGATACACATCGAATGTAAAGTACGGCTTATTTATATGCGCACAGTTTCCTGTGTGCGACTTTGGCAGAAGGTTTCCACTGTGAGAGACGAGGACGAGAACAAGACTGCAAACAAATGACTTGCTTGTAATTGTAATACCCGGTTTCAGATTGGAATCTTATCTGTGTCGGCTAATGTGAGCAATATACACTAGCGAACCAGCCAGACAGAATTTCATTCAAAACTCAAATAGCTTATTCTCACTCACACACGAATAACTACTTACAGTGTTCATTATTTACCACCAGGGCTCTATTTTTACCACCCACCTGGTAAAAATTGTAATGGTGTTAAAAACTAATTTTCGAACTTTTTTAATTCATTGCAAATTGTTGTGGAATGAATAAAATTAAGTTAAATTAGTGTTCCTGAAGAAAAATACTATTTGTCCATTTTGACCACTTACCACCTAAAATCGACTGTGCATTTGTACCACCCATTTTTACCAGGTAGTACAAACCACTGGCAACACTGACTACATAATGGGTCTCTCTTCCACTTTCCCGTTAATATATGCATTAGTTATTTATAGGTATATATGTGTTATACAAAGGTCTATAATTGTAAGTATAGTGTATGAGGAACGTTGTATGTTATTCGTGTGCCATTCAACCTCAGAGTCGTCGTCGCAGCCCACGAGCTCTCGAACACATTCGGACAGAGGAAGAATGGGGCTCTGTGTGTCTTGTTATTCCTTCTTTGACTAAGGAAGCCGGCGGATTTGAGTTTAGCTAAATGAATGAATGGGCTGCAGATAGAGAGAAAGTCGCGACAGCACAACCGGAGAAAGCCAGCAACGTTTCCTACTACAACGTATTTATCTATAGCATAGTACACCTCTCTACTCTCTACATTATTATTTCAACGGAGTGCACAGCCAGCCACTGAGTGAAGAAACAGTGAAAAGAGTCGTCGTCGTCGTCGTACTACGAATTTCTCGTGAAAGTAGAAATTTACAATGGACTTTGCATGTTTGGAGGCTCTTGGTGGATTTCCTGTCGCTCCACTGCCTCGTTTTGTATCGCCGTCCCTATCACTTCCTATTATGATTGCATTGCTTTCTATTCCTGGTACTAGCATTCTTGTAATATTACCAGTTCACTGCCAACCACCATATCACATACACAACATACACAACATACACAACATACATACATTAAGGCATATAAACACATGTTTGCTGTGCTACAACCAGCACTGTTATTATATTATTATCGTTCGTATAAGATTACGCGTCTACCTAAAAACGTATACAATAACATATAGTAATAACTGCAGGGTGTAAGATAGCAAACGGGGAAACTATACAAGTAGTCACCAAAGTGTACACTATAAATACATTGCTTGAAAGTACACAGAGTTTTATTCCACATGCACAGGGTTTCGTAAATATACTTTACAGTGAAACAGAACAAGAATCGGACTAATCTCGTAAGAATAAATTAATAGTATTATTCTGTATTTGAAAATATTTAAACAGCGTTCAGCTATTGAATGTAACGTGCACGAAAATTTCAGAATAAATAAATTAAAATACTATTTGACCTTGAACATAAGGGTTTTCGTAAATCACACTTTTCAGCTAAAATCCCATCACAGTGGGATTAAATACTGTAAATTGTGATTAATTCGTATTTCCTATCCCTTATAACATTAGATCACATAAAGCGTCTACTTGTAGTAATTAATCCCACTAATCACAGGCCGAAACCCTGCACACACATTCAGATATTGCCTATGTGTAGTTTTTTCTGTGAAAGTAGAACAGGAAGTCCGTATAGAATAGTTGTAGTCACCCAAAAGCAGAGTACGTACTCGAGTGCATACTGTTTATATATTTACTTATGCGAGTTCTGTATTCTACGATTTCCAACTAGATCTCCAAGTGTTTTATGTGTATTTAATATCCCAGGCAGAGTGCATTGCAAGTGTGCGACATGACATGACATGGAATAATGGCCATTGGAACAAAGCAACCACCAGCTTCTTCCCTATATTTTCCAAACTAATCTTCCCACCAATTACATTGGATTAAGAGTGAAAGCAAAACAGAAAGTAGGTAATCCTTTGTACTGGTAACTAGTAACACCACTAATACTGCTGGTCAATGCTGAACGCTAATAGTCTTCTGCTCTCCATGTTTGTCGTTTATAACTATGTCAATGCGCCGCTCTCCCAGCACATTTACCCTCATTCCAAACGAATACATTGCAAAACTAAGCCATTGGGTTACACGTTTACGTTGCTGAACATTTGACTGTGTGCACCATACACGAAATGCATCATGCACAGTGAAAGCACTTTCACCTAAGCTCCTTTTTGATTTGAATTTATTCAAAGTAGCATTAGACATTAGTTTTGTAGTCAGACTGTGAAATGAAAGTTTTAGTAGTGATGGCGGTGGTGTTGGTCGTAGTTCTCTGTTGCCTTTCGGTGATGTATTTGCATCGTGGACCAACATGGCATGCCATTTACCAAAATGTACGTATTGACGTTGACGACTTTGATTTTGCTTTAATATCAACAAATCTAGGATAACATTTACAAAGCCGCTAGGCGAGTACAAACAAACACGCTCAAACTAATTAGATAGGATCAAATGTGGATTTATTCTACTCTTTAGTAGCCACAATCAAGGAATGTAATATATGAGAAGGTAGCCCAGAACGAGAATTTTAAAATTGAGAAAATACTTTTTTTCGTATGGCTCAAAAAGTTAGGATTTTTTAGCACAATTTAAACATTAAATTATTTCATGGTTCCCTTAGTGGAAATTTCCAAGAGAAAGAGTATAAGTATATTTATAATGGGCTACCTTATAAGAGGTAACCATGGAGCTGCCTTGAGCTGCAATGGCCACAGTCCGATTCAGCTGAAATCCTACATTAAAATATCAGTGGAAATAATATTATCTCTAAAAGTTTCTGTTCTGTGAAATGAACAATTTACTGTTTTGCTATTTATTCAAGCTGTGTGACGGTGAAAGTCGGGATGCGAATGAAAATTCAATAGTTTTTGCATTTGGCCAAACAGTAAATTTGATGCGAAATGTTCTTATATTGTGGGTCAGCTGGCTACTACTACTTTAACATGGTGGTGCACTACTATTGACTTTGTACACTTTGTAATACATGGTAGTAAAGTGAAAGTGTGTGCTTTTTGGTAGGAAGAGAGAAAGAGTCAGAGTTGTACATTCTCAGGCGAAGTGTACTTAAGTATATCATTAAATCTCCGTGTTAAGCCGACATTACGACCAAATAAAACCATGTAAACTGAAAACTTTGCTCTGGCTTCCTACAAATTATTCTGCTGCGCGCCCGGCATCTCCTCTCTTCCGCTTCCTCAGCAGTCTCTACTTCATTCCCTAAGATGTCTGTCTATATATACTTTCGATACATTTCAAATAGTCTTCCTTCCCAATACACACACACACAAAACAGAAACTTTCACATTACTCTTTCTCTTTATGTATTGTTTCGATGAAAGTATGAGTGTTTGCAAAAAGTGTCTTCACCCTTTCGCCATCATCAGCAAAGTTTTATGACTTTAAAGTGCATTCACAATTTCCTCGTATTAAATTCGCTGCCATTTACATTTAATTTCCTCTGGTAGTAATAATAAGCAGGAAGTTAGCCTTCAATTAATACCATCGATCAAGGTAGGTTGACATGAAAACGTCTCCACCATTTCCCCTTTACAGAAATCTGTCCCCAGGGTATCCCGAAAAATGTTATAATCCCTGTACCAGTTAACACTCAAAGTTTTAGTTGGTCACATCGTTTTATTGTTAAGCATTTTATATGTACATTAAAAGCACTCTGTTTTTAAAAAATACGAACAAAACCAAAAATTAAAAAGACATTTTAATTAAAAACGAATGAAACCGAACCGTAGCACCCACTACTTACTTCAAAGTCTTTACGTATGTAATTTCTTCATAACAATTATTTATCTCTGTTTCAGTTTTTGCTGATGAACAGCCTCGTGCTGATTAGTGTACCGTGAAAAGTGCGCAGATACCTATAGTCCATGACGATATAATATTAAACATAGATGAATTAAGATGGGGAGAGTCTTTTTGTTTTCGGATTATTACGCCATGAATAGAAATTCTCCCCTCTTGCCCCCTTCAAAACATTTCCCTGCTATTCTATTTCGAGTGGAAAGTGGAGGGCAACCTCTGAGTCAACTGTGGAAGACCTTATTATTACGGCTCTTTATTTTGTTAGGCATTGTCAAATTGGAAAATAAAGGCAAACGCAATTATGCCCCCTTCCTTCCGTCTCGCATTCATTTGGAAATGTGTGCTTTGTGTCTGGGCCCAACTCTGCCGCAAACTAAACTTTAATCCAAATTCAATGCAGTCAATTGGACTGGGAGTAAACCCAAAGTCTAAAGGGGATGCTACAGAATGGAAGAAAAGCTGTATCTCGCACACACAGGCACGCGGTGTATCTAGTAGTCTCATGTCATTCAATGCTCGAGGTCACATTGTTACCATAACTATTTAAACAGTGAAACTACTACTAAATTGTGCATTTAATGCATTGGCTCAGGGTTTCGTAAATCCCACTTTTTCCGCTAAAATCCCATCACTGGGATTATTTGTGATGGGATTAATTGGTCGTACCTCTGCCTTATAACATGTAGATCACAGTAATTAAACCCACAGTGATAACCACTCGAAACCCTGTGCACAAATTATTCAACTAAAATACTTTGGGTATGAAATAATTTCTAATTATCAAGGATCCAGCTGCATCTATAAATAACAAATTGTGCAGTGTAAATCTTTGTAGGGTCTGGATTCGCTCAACCGTCAACTTTGGGTAAAAGCAAACAAGTTATGCCACGTTTTTACGTTCGAATAAGTACGAGTGTAGGGGAACAGGGAATTTCATGGGAAATGAGCAGACCAGGTAGTGGTGGGTATTTTTGTTGCACCAGCATTGTAAACAGTGCTTAGTGAGTAAAGGACAAGACGAGGAGCACGTGTCTTCTTGTCTGGAGCTTTATTTATTTAGGATCACCCTATAAGCCAGTAAGGAAGTTTGGAGATATGATAAGGATTATTATCATACGGCTCTGTGTGTCTGTATCTGGCTTCTGTGTCTATGATAATAGATGTGAAAGGCAGTTCGGTATTTTTATACGGAACGCGTGCAACTCAAGTGATAAAATGTGATAGTCGAAAAGAATGAGCGAACAAAGTTTACTTTTCCTCCACCCAAACTTTCCATGTGGGAATTTTTTCTTTAGATTGTACACATGATAATGTAACTTATACAAACTATTTCGAGATACATACAAATGTACACATATCTAACGTTTACGCTCCGCTTTCTACATTTATGTATGAAGTTGACGTTCTAAGTGTACACAGGGTTTGTACTCTGATTATCACAGTGGGATTAATTCTTGTGATCAAATGTTCTTAAATGTTTTCTTGGTGTGATTAATGTGAGGTTTATGTTATAAGAGATAGGGACTACCAATTTATCCCATAACATTTAATCCCACTGTGATGGAATTTTAGGTTAAAAAGTGGGATTTACGAAACCCTGAGAGAGAGAGAGACTGTACGCACGTTTAACTTCCTTCCTATCTCGAATAAGCTCTTTTCTGTATAATGAATGCAGTAAAGAGAAAGGTAGACACGGTCCGTAAAAGTACGTGTACACATTCATCACTTTTCCCTTCGTCAGGCTGACAAAAAAACAGACGATGAGGACATTAACCAAGACAGCAATCCTTCTGCTTAACAATAAGACTTATTGTTACTCTCAAACTTCCAACATTTCCCTCGCTTCATCGCACAAGTTCGTCTAACTGATTTTTGCTGCTGTTTTGTTTGTACAACGATTTTTACAGACGCAGAAAACTTTGCCATAAACGTCTCTGTTTCCCCTTTTTTTGCTAATATTTGGTTACGGCAAATATACTTATCCACTTCTTTAGATTTAGACATATGTTTATATACTTTAACAATAAAAATTGCAATTGAATTTATGAGACATAAATTAAACATTGCATTTAAATGGAAAAAATTGCGGTGAAATAATTGTCGGTTCAACTGTAAACTTAATTTAACATTCAGTTTTTCCCGCCCACCTTTACAAAAGGACAAAATTGGTAATAAAGTCAGATTTTTTAAATTTCCCGTAAATTTTAACATGGAGCAGGCTTACACGTTAATACACTTTTGCCCTGCCCACCTCAAATTTGAAATACCCCTTTGCCATATGGCCGGTGGGTAGAACATTGATGGAAACCCAGGAATTGTGATGTAAAGTGCTGTTATTTCCTAGCAATTTATTTTTATGCATTGAAGTACATTTAAAGTTTATGCGTGATGTAAATATTTACGCAGTCTATATTATGATGATGTAGTTTGTGTTATTAGCATTCATAGGGCTTGCCAGTTAATTTCTTTACGCTTTCTGATTTTTCAACAAGTTTTTCAATGGGGGTTACCTCACTGTTCTTTCCCTATGTAACCAGATCGAGTGCGGAAGACTTTCTGAAATTTCTGTGAGGATGAAAGGAACATAACGAGACCATCGTTGGTGTGTACTGTGCAATAAATGCGAGACTATGCAGATATATAGGTGTACGCTAAACACGGGCTATAATATGAGAGCCCCTCAATAAAAAATTATTTATGACCAATTACTTTTCAAAGTAAGATGATCTTTTAGTTGCATAACTAATGGCGAAAACACACTTAAAGTTTCTCCTTTTTCACTCACTACGTAGTTCAATATAAATAGAAAAAACATGCAATACTTTCCTACCTTTTGCATGTGCTCACGCAATTCATATCACCAATCAGGGTTTCGGATGGGTGGAATTTATAAATTTTTGTGGCATTAATTATAAAATTTGTAGAAAGTGATAGATTTTCCAGTAGAAAACCGTTAATTGCATTTAAAAGGACAAAACCTAGTTTTAAATTTTACATCGGATGACTGGTTGGGTTTAGATACGTTTTTAATGGTTCAATTAGAACACGAAAATGTAATTTTTATGTTACTTGAACTTAATCTTAGTTGTTATGAAGAATTCTGCAATAAACTTGACTAATATTAATGTATACCCTTGAAAATATGATTAATTCCAATTTATTCCACTGTCCGGGAAATTAATAAGCGAAAATTGGATTTCCGAAACCTTGTCACTGTCACCATTATAAATTACTGGATTTACTTCATTTCAGTCTCTCCCCTTCTAATGCGTATATACTTTTCTGTGACTTTGGCTCCTAACCAAATTTATTTCAACTATCGAAACTTTATCCGCATTCATTCCTTCTAACTATGTTTACACACAATTCACTTCCCACAGTGCTCCCCTTCCCCGTCTTCCTGCCTCACATCGAACCCATTAGGACAGAATTCACAGCCAAATGTTACCACTCATCCACTTTTACACGTGACAGCATAGCAAACGATATGACATAATGCAAAATAGAGTGGACAGTTTATCTGTGAGTTTCCTCCCTATAAGATATACGTCTCAATGTGGAACACTTAGTAAACCGCTTTGGAAAAGCGTGAAATTTCGAGTACAGATTAACAACGGATGAACTCTCTTTCCAGTCAGCCTCCCTTCTAATCTATATTCACTACTAAACCTTATATAACTTTTACTTGCTACGTTCTGCTTTGCTATATACTCAGGGTTTTGTGTATGTTATCACAGTGGGATTAATTACTGTGAACAAATGTTTCATCACACACACCCTTGGTGTGATTAAAGTAATCTATGTAACAAGCGGTAGGGACCGCCAATTAATCCCATCACATTTAATCACACTGCGATGGGATCTTAGTGTGATTTACGAAACCCTGTATACACTTTAATTAATTTAAGAGTTTTCGGATTTTTACTCTCTGCTGAAACTGAAAAGTACACACTGACTTATAAAGCGGCTCTTCCGCTTACTCTATTATTAAGGTTCACTTTATGCATGCCCGCAGCAGCTGCCGATTGCTTCACTACTACTTACTACCTACTACAACATCGCCTAAGCTAAATTAATGTGTTTGCCTGAAACCAATACACTTACCTGCTCACAAAAGAAAAGCTGCTTGTAGTGGTCGTACTTATTCTTATGCTGGCCATTAAAATTCATCCGAGAGTGGAAACTCAAGTGTACGTTCATAATCGTTGTGTGATCAGCTTTCCAAAAGACTTGTTATTTAATTATTCATTCTTCTTAAGTGTATTTACCTTATACTTTTCTTTATACTCAACTTTAAACTCGCACACTCTACTACACTCTTCTGTGTATTACTTAAATCCTAATTTCAAATTATCTCAACCACCACTAACGACCGCTGTGTGAGCAATTTTTATTTTTACTACTTTCAAATCGAATCAGCGCCACTTATTCACATAAGTATCACTAAAATGCCTTCTCATAATATTTATTCAACTACATGCTATACCACAAATTGCAAAAAACTACAACAATCAATATATATATATAGTTATATATAATAAACTATATCACAATCAGTTACATATAGTTATATATGTATCTGTAGGAGGAGTTCTTCCGAAATCTTTCTCCACAGAGCTCCTTTCTCTGAATTTCATTTTAAGTGAGCCTATAAGCATTTGAATCATATCGGTTCTTGTTGGGTTCTTCAGGTTATAGTAGCTCAGCACGTTAGATGCTCCACACTTGGATTCGATATGGAATTCGATTCTTTTTCTCCTCTCTCTTTCTTTGTTCTTCTGGTTTCTTTCATCTCCCACAACCATTACACTGTAAGATTGCATTGCACTCACTTGCTATAGTTGCATAGATTATACGATCTCCTTTCAAAGCCCTATATGGAGTTTAGCTACAACATCTGACTACTTTAATCTCTATATATCACATGCATAGTACTACCGACTACCTACTAGACAGTCTTTTCTCGTTCCGGTCCGTATGGATGACTACGTATACAGAATCCCATTGCATCGTTCTCTCTCTCTCGCTTTCCCTCTCCGGCACATCCCATCACAGTGCAGTGGTTATAGTGCTCCGTCCAGCATTTCGCCTTTATCGACGATTGCTCCTGACGTTTTTACGACTCCCACCAAAATATCCTTTCTCCCAACACGGATACTCTTCTTATAAGTAGTAAAAGAGAAAGTAATGTAAGAGTAACACACATAAGATCCTAGTGAAACATTAAATGCTGCGAACTGGTTTCCCACTACTTATAGCACATTGTATAACTACTACATGTGTAGTAGACATTACAATGGCCGTGCAGCACTAAGCGTCAAAAGAAAGTCAGCCTCTATTCCACTGTGAATAGAGACTCTCTCCGTGTGTCTCTATGTGGAACAGGGAACGTGTACTGCAATATCATTTCAGAAATGGGATTTGCACTTTTCTAACCCCGCACACCGTCTACAAACTAACCTGCTCTATATTCCAATATATACTCTAGTATTTGTAGTAGTCGCTACGCACAGAGAAAAGAAAGTCAAAGTTTTGTGAGAACATCTGTAGTATTGGTAAGATGTACGTGTGTGCAGCTCCTAGTGCTATCCGTAGATTACCGACTGCTTGCTTTCTGTGCAAATGAAGTGCAGCTTTCTCTCTGCTGGCCACCTTCCTGCAACCATCGAGAGAAAGTGTAAAAGTGAAAGCACACGCTGTGGGAACTCTTTTCCCTTTCCCCGCTTGATTTGACTCTAGAGCGAGTTTACTCTAAAGTATGATTTGAACTTCTAGGTCAATTCTGAAAAGCACACGTTTTTTAAAAGTAATTCTACAAGAAATTCCACGGAATTTGAGAAGAAAGTGTTAAACGATCTTCCTAATACGCATTTGAGTGCAGTATAAGTGCCTGCAGACGAATTCACCTTGAGAAAGTTTGTTCAGGAAAGAATGTGAAGGTTAGCTAAGGGGGGAGATCCTCACGGAAGTATTAACATTGTAAGTATGTTGTAAGGATGGAAATTTAGGGGGACAGAATGTATCTAAAAATGTGTAAGTGGACTTGATAGGGCATTAATAAAATTAAGAATGGAGAAACGATGCACGGGAGCTTGTTAAGATAGAGAAAGCATTAGAGCTGTACTGAGGAATAATATAATGTCATCGTCACGCTATCTTAAGTGCTAATGTTTCCTATCAAGAACTAAATAATGTGTACAGGGAAGTATTGTAAACTGAACTGGTGTTCTCCTATCAGAATGTGCAGACTGTGTAACTGTGTAACTGTGTATGTGCCACCTATGTTTTATGCGCATTCATGAGCAAAGCCCAGAGTGCCATTAACTGCCGATTGGTTACACAGTAAGGAATAAGCCCTGTTTGGTTGTATGTTATCCGGGCGATGGTGAATGGAACATTATGGTAAGAAAGTGATATATTCCACAAGAATACATTCTTGGAGTTTTTTGCGAAATACCAGTGGGATAGTTTGGCCATTTAAATATTCGTGGATGAGTGCTAGAGAAGTGTGCTGTTTGGGCTGCCGTGCATGTTGGCCAACTAACTAAGCAGTTATGTGAAGTTCGCGGAGGAGCACTCGGCCTGAGCTATTTATTGCAATACCTGTGTGCCTGCTACACAAAAGATAGCTGCCATTATTTACCAAGGGGCTCGTATACACTTCAAGCCGCCATGAAAAGTCATTATACATAAATATCAGTAGATTAAAGTCTAGAGCAGAAAATGCAAGGATAAATTCCTCCTATAATATCCATTGATGGCACTCGAGTGAAGAATCTTGACAAGCACTTGAATGATAAGAATGATACGTTCTACAGCACAAAGAATGTGACAAAAAAACAATTTCGCTTCGCAAGCATTTCTACTTCTTCCCATACACTCACTTACTTAGCATTATGTACACACTGTTACAATAACCAGGGTTTCCTTATCCTGTTTACCACATGGTAAAACAGCTGGTATTTAGCACTGGTAAAAACAGCCGGTATTTCTGGTAAAATCACGGTTGTTTAGTGGTTTTTACCATTTTTAGTGGTGAAAAATATTTTTACACAATATTTCCCATAGATGGTGTGAAGCTAATGTGTATACTAACTATTGTATTTTAATAATCCGTTAAATACCGGCGGTAAAAACCGTTTTTACCGAAAAATCGCATAGCTATCTACTATATTTTCAATGGGTGATCACATAAATAGATACTATCAACGTAAGGATCCATGGTAAGTAAGTATACTTATATAATATGTATAGCCGTAAGGTAAGCAGAATTAATTATGCGTGGCCACCTTACGTTATTTTTAGCCAGCGCCTTACTGATTGTCTTATCTTTGCTGAATGCAGATAAATTACGGTTAAAGTAACATAATGTTTTGTGTGTGTACTCACAGTCAGTTGGCACGCATAATAAAGAAGCAGACTTTATAAATGGGAAATGAAATATTCGGCCGTCAACTTTTGTTCTGGTGACAAATACGTGGAAGTAGACAGGGAATGGAGGCTACCACGGCATCAACACTGAAGCATTTAGAGAAAGCCTTTGAAATGAGTCGCGACAGTCTTATTGTTGCATTTAACATTAAGCACATTGTATGAAAGCGACAGAGCTTTGCTCGGCTCTGTTCTATATTAGGAGTAGCTACATTCCCCGGGCCATATGAAATGTGACAAAACAAAAGAACTGCAAAGGAAGACTTGATTTGCCGTAGACATAAAAAGAATGGATTCTTATAGTCATATCATATCATTCTATGAGTGCATATTATCCAGAATGACTTCCTCACTCACTCAACTACCTTATAATACAAGTGGACTTAAAGTAAAGCAGGAGCACTGCTTTACTATTATTATTATTATTATAAGACGAGGACGAACAAATGTGCAAGATACAATGCACAGCAATTCTGAAATCTGAAGTGCGATACAAGTATACTTGTGGTTATTATTACATGCATCCTACTTATATATAGTTGTTACTATGTATGTGTACTTATCGTGTGAATTATATTATACTGCAATGCATTTACAAGTACATTGCAACGGAATGGCTCTGTGTAGCGAAAACTTGAAGTGCTAGATAAATCGGATGATAATAGACCAAAGATGGTTAGAAGAGCGTCTTGCCCATTCAATGGCTTATTTGTGCAGAGAAGTGAAGAACAGAATCTGATCAATAGAATGCAGAAAAATTTAAACATTTATATTAATAAAAAAATTACAACAGCAACGACGTGTATCATTTTTACATTGGAAAGCTATTTTGGAAGCACGATTTTAATGTTGAAAATGTTTAGGTGGCGAGTAATTAACAAATTAATTAATTCTGAGGTTGGCAAAAGGCAAAGCCTTGACTAAAGAATATCCTTTAAAACATTTGTCATTCTTTTGTTATGGCAGCTTCAAAAATCGTAACAATAATTTTGAATCTCAATCTTGGAACAGAAAATGTCTTTGAATAGGAACAAAATTATTGATTGAAGGTGGCACCTTAAGTCTGAGTCGCACCTAATTATGAAAAATTCAGTCCCCTTCGCGAAAAGTAGTGACCTATAAAAGGATCATGAGACAAACATTGTGGAAGCGAGCTATAAAAAATTACAGACTAAAAATAAACGTGCCACCGTTCGTGCCAGATTGACGTAGCTTTTCACTTACAATTACTAAATTAGACATCGCAGTAATAATAATTGCCGAACACTTTTGCGTGCATGATTATTTGCCGCATTTAAGAGTTTGTTGGCCACTGAAAGCATAGCGTAGCATTTAATAGTCCATCTTTTCCCATAATTCGTTTAATTGCCTATCTCTTGAATAATCTCAGATCCTTAAATACATAGACCAATCACCGGCGCAAAGAAAACTAATTACAAGCAGTAATTAGAGGCGAGTTCTACCGAACCAATGAATTGGCAAAAATAAAAAGGGGGTTTAATTGCTGAAAAATGACATTTGGCTGTCAATTTGATCGATCTTGTAAATATTTAAATATACAAAACTCTACCAGACTTTTCCTTGCAATTTATTTTTTCCCTGTCAGCAATTTTCTTTCCGGTAAAAATTTTAAACGTAAAAAATATTGGATTATCGTTGAATTCCCCACAAGGGAATAAAATAAAGGTACTACGAACTCCTACAGCATTTCCTAGTGAATTTCTCTTTATTGTTGTTGTTATGTAATGTAAACTTGAAGTTTTCGACTTCATTTTAAGTCTGTAACTTTGGCCAGTGTATAGAGTCAAGGGAGAAGAAATTTAAGTTTTTGGTGACATATAAAGTGTAGGTGGGTGGGTCGTTGTTGTGGATTACGTACGAAATCTATAATATAAATAATAAGTTAGGGGCAAATATCCAAGTTGTATTGCTGAATTCAAATGGAATTCCTAAGAAGTAGATTTGTAAATCAACGATGTTAGAAGTGAATTCTGTTCCTCTCTTCCTTAAATAAGTACAGGGTTTCGCCTGTGATTATCACAGTGGGATTAATTACTGTTTTTACAACCTTAAACCACAGAAGCTTGGTGTGATCAATGTGATCTATAGGGATTAAAAATTATTCCCACCACATTTAATCACACTGTGATGGGAATTTCATTGAAAAAGTGGTATTTACGAAACCCTGTTTATGTAATAGTATGATTATGACTTGTCTGGAGAGCTGGCTCGTCTATAAATGCATGTAACTAGATACATAGGTGGGCAAACACACACATCCTGCAACGTAACGTTAAAAGTAGCAGCTACGTTCTGTTTTCATGCCGTCTCCTGTTTCCATATTTTACTTTTCCCCAGCAGCTTTCCCTTCTGCCCTGTACAGTTTCAGTGGTGCACTTTGTGCACTCGGATCCACTCCAGTATCGTCAAGTCTTGTCTGCGCTCTCGTCTTTCCTCGCTCAGTTTCACGAGCGATTCCTGAAAACTCACTTCTGAATTAAGTACAGAGTAGTGGAAACTTTTTTTGTCCAAACTTTTCCTTAAGTGGCAATCAAATTGACACGGAATGGGAATAAATGTAGGATTTTTTCCCGTAGAGTGTCTCTAGCCTCTAATTCCTCCAATGACGATGTTGACGTAGATAACTGAAAGTCTTACAATAATAAGTCAACCAGGATACTCGACTACAGATAAACTACCGTGTAGATAGGCATTAGGGGAAAAGATGCCATTTTATAACTGCCACCGCTCTACGTACATCTCAACAGCCCCACTCCTCTCAACAGCACAACTACCACCGCATGACGAGACTAAAGTGGCAATCTGTGTGTACGTTACAGTTAACTCACTTTCCCTTTAGTTACTCTCATTTAGATTTACGAGAGACGCAGACAGTTCCTTTCTCCCACTCTCTCTCTCTCTGACTCTCTCTCTCTCTCTGTGTAGACGACGCCTTCATAAACTAAATATAACAACGACCAAAATACATTATCACACAGACACACATAAACACAGACACACATACACACATGTACAAACTGCCTCCAACTACTCCTGCAGTCACCAGCAATAAAATTGTCTATAATTTACATATCTATAGTTATTATCTTTCATGTAAGTAAATAATGTTTGTAGGTGACTGTGGGCCAATGACTAATTAAATTATGTCTCCCGGCAACTGTGTGCATATTTTGCATTCGCCCACTTCATTTGATTTGTTCGCACAGTTGGATGAATGCATTTAATTCAGCCTTACGGCACACACAGACTCCTTGCATTGCAGTCAGAATATTAATTCGAAAACTTTACTACTATTTTCATATTCCTGCGTTCGTGTCAAGGTTTTCACTTCATTTTATTCACCTACTTTGTTATAATTTTATTTCCTGAATTGAATTCCACAGTAGATAACAGCCTTTCTCTCATATTGCTATTTGCACGAAAGTTTCAATCGGTCTTTTATAGCTTTATAGTCATACTTATCTACCATCTGCGATATCTAAATCACCCAAAATTATTACAGGTTTTAAAATTCGTTTGGCAATTTACAAAATTATTGAGCACGTTTCACCCAATTGCAAAATAATAGAATTCAAGTTGCAAACTTTGCATTTCCACATCCCAATATGTGTGTTAATAAATAGTTATGTCTTGCAATTGCGAACTAATCTGTTGGATGATAATCTAATCTCAAGTTGTGAGTCTTGCAAAAAAACAGTCGGTGGAAGAGTTGTACAGAAAAAAGGATGTGATAAATATTTGAGCATGCAATGTGCAGCCAGATTGCAAGAAAAAAGTATGAATTGGAATGTGCACACTTAGGTGGCAGCTTAAACACAAGGAATTAATTTCGGGCTGTATTGCATTCGATTGTAGTGATAGATTGCAGACGGCGACAAAAAAATACTCTAAAATATTCAACACACATTTAAAGTGTGGAATTGCATGTAGTATACATATTAGGAGTGCATGTGTGCATTCAAGTGTGCTATTAAGGAAAAAGTCAGTGAAAAGTAAGCAAAAACACAATGGTGCACAGTACGCATATGCAAATAGTTGTGTACAACTACATAATAGTGTTGTATGCATATGTACTAGTATTTATATAGAAGTGGTGCGACAGTGGTGAGTTATATTTCAATGGGAGAAAGTTTTTTTTTGAGCACACTGAGCTGGGAATTGTTGGAGACGCAGTAATGTACTGATGACTGTGACTGTGTGCCGCTGAAAATTATGGCAATTTTTCATGACTAAGCGGGAGACTCTTGGTAGACATGCAAAAGTTTCCGTTTAGTAGTTTTATATACATAGTTACATAACTATGAAGCATTTCTGGGCTGTGAGAGGACGGGAACATATTCATTTAATATTGCAGCAGCTCATTGGAAACTTTTGAAGTGAAATGAAGTGAAAGACAGCGTGTGAAAATGTCTGAATGAATGAAGAGTTGTTTTTCGCTTTCCTTTTCCCACAAATCCTTCGCCTGCCTCCAAAACGGGGCTCCTTCACTTTCGATTGATGTGCACGTATAAATATGAACACACTTATTAAATAAGAGGCAAGCCAATGTCTATAAACATACCTTATCTCTGTATACTTAGTGCACGGAGTAAGAATGGGATTTTTTTACCCGTCAATAGAATTGCGGACAGAAGGCAGAGAGAAAGTATATTGAGAAAGTTTTACGCTATTTGTAAACCCACGGTACACTTTCACCATCAATTTCTGCCCTACAAATCATATTTAGTATTGGACGGTTGAGATAGTACATTATTGCCATTACTATTTCTCTCTCTTGTGTGTGTGTAGCCAGGGATTGGTATTAGTTATGTGCAGTCGACATTTGACAAAGCGCCCGACGGATCAATTTGTTGCACACTGAGAATTTTATACTTTCTCCGGAGGAGCAAGCTTTTATGGAGACGGCAGACGAACGGGATCGGCTCACCCAAAAGACAAGGCGTCGCGCGAGTCTGCAGACAATATCTGTATGTGCATCAGGAACAGATATTATATTTCTCATGCGTGTGATCTGAAGCAATTCCATATTTGCGAGGTGTACAACACTACGACTTTCGTGTACATCAAATGTGAATGAGATGAAAATTGTGATTGTCAGCCGATGCAATGTCTTTTCTTTTTTCTTGGCTTTCTCCCGTCTCGCTCGCTTTCTAGTTGGCTCTGTTGAGAACAGGACGTTGTCATTGCTATTGTATGGCTATTGGTATGTGTGCCAACTTTCTCTTCCTAATGTTATTATCCTAAATGGTCGCATACATCATAAAAATCTCAATTTAAACTTTGATCATTCTAGTCAACGAGGAAAGTCAAGTTCTAACAAGACTTTCTCCCTCTGCTCCTTGCTAAGGTGCCAGTACACACAATAGGAATATAGTATGTAGTCGCCTCTCTCTTTTCTCTACCTACAATTTGCTTCTGAAAGATTTGCTTTTATTCTTTACCCATCATTTGACGAAAAGTGTGAGTAGGCCAGTGGAACTTTGTGCTGCTGCAGCATCATATACGAACATCTGAAAACTGCTTCCAGCCATTCCAGGTCGATTTTCATTGCTAATTTGATGCACCATGTAATACTAATCCATGGAGTGGAAAGTTGAGTCGAAATGTCAAACGGGTTCTGCCATTTTAGCCACGTCCTGCAGAATCGAACGCAAAACTACCACATTTCATAAACGAGGACAAAAAATTCTTTAAATAAGCGAAAGCTGAGGAATTTAAGAATTTTTTTTAGATATGTCTATAGTAGTGCTACCTCTGTCAAATAAAAGCATTCCCTCATGCACATTCATGGACTTTCACCGAGAAAACCTAGTGCACGATCTAATATTCGCCGATCCTCTAAACCTTCCTTTCCCTCACTCTCTTCTACGTCCTGACTTTCACCCAGGTCTGTCCCTATATACTGACAACACAACCAAACAGAATAGAATTTGACTTTCTCAGCAGAAAAAAGTCACATACGTTATCCTTCCCGTTCCGTCCGCATTACTTGACCCGCTATCCTTCTTTTCAGAGTGGAATCCCACTTTTTTATAGCACAGAGCCAGCGAAACGAAGGAGGGGACCTTACGCTGTGTTATGTGCCATGTAGACTAAAAAATAGAAAATAATGCAGCCTAGCGTAGCCTATAATGTTATTGGCGTTTGTAGGGCCAGACATGAATTTCCACCAGGAAACATCCCTTCAATACACTCCAAGTCACTACACACACTACATTACATTACACGTTACGATATTAAAAGACTTGACTTTCTCCCAGCGATCATGCTATGTGCATTACAATATGTCTGCTAACACAGACACACACAGCTCTCGCTGCGCTATCTGTACATCCATCGACGATTTTTTAGTGCTCTGTCTCCTATTACATACACGCTTATCGAACTGTGCCGCTCAACTACGCTGAACTTTCTCTCTTAATGTTATGTAATGCCTTATCGTATCATCGTACTTATCTCTGTATATGTGCAGATTATATAGCATCGCGTTTTATTCATTCATGCCTACGCCTTGCACACTTTATACTTTTCAGTAATAGGCATTAGTCTTTTACCATGAATTCATATCTTTCCACTTTCTCCTTCGGCTTCGATGCCTTTCTCTCTATGTAGTCGCTCTTATTTCGTTATTCTGCAAAGTCAAGCAGAGACATTAGAGAAAACATACTTTCCTTATAGTAGAACACATTAGAAGGAGAAAGTTCAGCTATAGTCACACACGAGGCCAGTTGAATATCCGTACAATGCGTTCCGTATAGTGCAGCGTTGATGTGTTTTGTTGTGAACGGGGCAGAGTCAGTCAACCAACTCTACTTGTATTAGCAGTTGGCTGTTTGATGTATTTTCTGTGAGCGCAGAGCCATGCAAGTTTAAGTCGTCGCAAAAACTTTGATGGTCTGTCTTCTGATCTCTGGATGTAATAGAAGTACGTAAATGTACGTAGTAGGAATTGTACGGCTAGAAGTAGTGGCAATGCCATCATCTGATATTATGACATGTTTCTGTGCAAGTTGTAAAAAAAGTTTTCGCAAAACATGCTTTCATAAATGCATTCATACTTTTACTTTATATAAGATGCGACTTTGAAGGGAAAACACATACAGAAAATAAAATAAAAAATGTACATAGAGAGATATTATTCAGCTTTTCCGTATTGGGCACAGTTGCATAAATAAGATACGTATTTACATTAAAATAAGCTTAGTACGAATACATGGATGTACATGCGGTAATGCCCGCGAACTGAAAACCTGTTTTACACGAGAAAGTATGGAATTAATATATTCAGCAAGTTTGCCCTTATTACGAAATCGGGTTTCAAAGATGAATTCTTCAAATTAACGTAAGTATCAAAATTAAGTAAGCAGGACTTATAAAACTTGCTTGTCAAAACATGTCAGCAAATCCCAAGGTTTCGTAACTAAAAATCTGACTTAACGGGTTTAATGTGATAAATGGGATTAATATGCATGCCTTGCGCTTGCACACCCAATACACACACTTACAAGCTTTCTGATTGGTACAGCGTGATATCGCTGCAAAAATTCTCTGTCTGGGTTCCAAAATATCACAATTATCAGACTTTACGATGCTCTGTGATTATTGCATTAATCCCATTGTGATAATCACACCGGGAACCCTGTTAAATCCTAGACGTGATTTTCCACTGCAGTATTCTATTTGTGAATTTGCACGAGATAAACAGAATTTGAACCTCTCGTGGTTTTATGCTTACTTTTTACCAAAACACAGGGAAAAAATACTCCAAAAAACTGCGACATTGTTTCTTGCAATGGTAGACGAATGGAAGTGCTTTTATTTGCAAAGAAAATGATACGGCCATTGTCTCTACTATTCATAGCTTACGTATCACTACCAGAGCTTTTATTACGAATGCAGCACATTGTACGCATAGACCAAATAGCATGTCTATGCAGAATGCACGAAACATAAAAGCGTTCTCTGACTGATATGACAAGATGAGTACACATGCTCTCATGGCCACTATCTCAGCAGTAGCAGTACGTAAATGTGCACAGGGTTTCGGGTGTAATTATTTATCACAGTGGGATTAATTACTGTGATAAAATGTTTTCAGCCCTTTCATCACAGCCACCACGCTTGGTGTGATTAATGTGATTAAATGTTATAAGGGATAGTGACTACCAATTAATCCCATCACATTTAATCCCACTGTGATTTAAGAAACCCTAGATTGCACAATGTACATTCAACTTTTGAATTAAAAGACTGGTGCGCATTTGAGTGCCCAGAGAGCATCTAGTTAGACATCATTTTATTTCTCACAGTTCCAACAATTTTCTGTGGAAATATTCATGGGATTCGGGATAGCGCTGCGGTAGACCTGTAGCCATTTATATTGCAATAACAATGGTTAGCAGGAAGGCCCTTCCTATCATGCTCCACCAGACTAACCAAAAGTCACACAGGACTCGAATACTCAAAACCGACCGCACAATGCAATTGTGTAATTCTCCATGATCTGATGATGCTGCAAATGTATCCATCCTATCATAGAAAGCTTTTAATAAGTACCATTTTGTATTCATGAACGAATCACTCTCTAATTACAAAGCAACTCTCACTCCTGTAATGGGAAAACAGTTTTTAATCCTCAGAAAAAGATTTTCAAACATTTGTTGACATTTCCAAGGGAGAAAGTTCGTGTGTATACACGGCGGCACATTTAAAATATCGCGTGTTTAAATATTTTGAAACAAATCCAAAGTATACACTCACGTTAAAAGTCATTAAAAAACCTATTTCTTCATATGTTGTGGGGGAACAAGTGACGTGCTGTTGGTCAATTAGGAAGTAACAGGAGAAAGTCAGCTTTCCCTTGAACCATTTGACAAACGTATGCTAGTTTCCTTGACTGTGGGGAGACAGTAGGAAGAATTTCCAGGAAAACACATGTAAACATGAGACATAGTATTGCATATGGTATTACATGGGTCTGAATCACACACAAGTACATTTTAGAAAGTAACCCGCAGCGGTGCATGCATCCAGACATCAAAACATACTTAGCGGAATGGGTCTGCATGTAAACACACACAGACTGCCTACCCACCTACCTACCTACCTACCTAGCCCAGCCACACTTCTGCTTACTTTCTCCGGCTCGAGTGCTCACGCAAAGTATTACCTCTGCTGCTTCTTATGGTGGCGGTGGTGTTCGCATGTTAAACACATTCTGTGTGCTGCTCACTTTTCTATTGCTCATAAAGTTCCGTGTCGGGATTCATTCAACTGTGTCTACATCGAATAACTGTCGGTTTCCTCTTCATTTCCAACATTTCGCAGAGTCGACGACTGACTCCCCACTCGCCAAAATGCACATCATAATACATGTGTACACATACGATCTAATGGTAGACTGGTTCCCTTCACATGCTTTGTGTGGCTTCGCTGAGCTGCTGTCTTATGTCCACACACAACACTTTACATAAAATGAGACACGAAAACGCATAAACATCCACCAAAAGCTACTTATTTACTCGTAATTAGAAACTTGTTTAGCAGACACGGACTAATCCCCAGCTCACTGAAAATCCTACATGCATTTCCAAAATTTTCATAGCTATTATAAATAAACATATGCGTAGCAATACGTGCGCACCCTTCTACTACATATATATAGTAATACACATTGTAAATATAATTTGCCTGTCTGCTTTTAATCTGTCCCAGTCTACACATGATGTAACCATGGTATACGAATCATGGGTTTTGGGTCGTGCTAAAAAACACCCACCCATTGGGTTTTTGGAACAATGTTTAGTGCAAGTGTATACACAAAAACCCAAAATCCTAATGGGTTTGACCCGGAATTTCAGTTCCCTGGATACATGAGGAATTTAAACAGCTATCCTTCCCATCACACGTACTCGCAGGACAGGATGCGGATCAGCTACACGGAACAAATGGATGTATCATATTTATTGTAGTATGCGTTTATGGGGGAAAGCGTATTGCTCATTTCGTTCTACATAAATTGTTGTACTGCATAACTACTCAAGTACATAGGTATTCATATGTACATCAATGCAGTGAGTACGGTAGGTAGTAGGAACAATAAATGGATGAATGAATGGTAATGGGAATGCACACGCAGCAGCAGAGTACAAGGGCAGAGGCAAGGCGGTCACAGAGAAGAAACTAATGTAATGTGAGCAATTTGGCTGTTTGAGTTCACTCGACTGAAGCTTCTCCCATCGCATCTCATTTAGAGCAATATTAGTCTAATCGTAATTGAGATAAATTATCATGGCTGGCAAATGAGTGCTTAATGCTTCATGATTAGACTACGCTACCAAAAACAACATCGTTTCTCCATTAGTCAAGGAAGGAGCTGAAAGTCAAGTCATTCCAGTCTACACAACTCAACTCACAAGCTCGTGTCCGCTCTGCTTCCATGTAGTTCCCAGATAGTCCCTCAACAGCCTTTTCAGACATCAATGCAAATAGTACACAGAATACATAGTGAGCAGATATAGACATGTGTGTGTGTTTGTGCAAGGTAGTTCCGTGGTTACCTCTTAGGAGGTAGCCCCACTACTGATTACGTTAAAAAATCGCCAATGTTTTTAGCCAGATGAAAAAAATTTGAAAATCGTCTTTATGGGCTACCTTTTGTCGTGTATATACTTTGGTGTGCTTGTGCACCGAAATTTAACGAGACCCTTGTAATATTTCGCATGCTTTATTCTATTTGCAGAATCGCATGTTGAGCGAAACTATCTGTGTTTTAAATTAAACACGCCGAAGATAATTTTTGTGTCGCTTTGAACTAACTGTGTGTGCAGTTCACTTTTTGCGTAGATTGCAACTGTTCATTAATCATTTTGTTTTATTAAGTTGGAAAATAGCAGGAATTCTCTTTGCTATCTACCTACTATACACACTGAATCCATATACTTACTACTACTAAGGGTTCTACTGTACAATGAAAGGATTTTATTATTTAAATGTGCATGAAACATACGAAGACTTATTCGAGTAATCTGGAAAATGAAAATTCCCAACTTTCTCTTCTTTCGTGCCGCTTTATCAACTTCCTATTGAAGGAGAAAAACATTTTCAGTACTAGGACTCGGAATATGTTAATAAAAATGATATGAGTTAATGTAAATATAAATGTGCTGAAGAAAGTTGGCACACTCCCTAACGAGACAAATAGTTTAAAAGCTTACGACACTGTGGCCAAAAAGAGACAAGACAAAACTGTTGTTCCCTTTCTCTCTATGGGCCTTTCTCTTTACATTTTACAGATATATATTTAGACGTACATATCAGAGTGAAAGTGGTTTTGTAGTGTATTGCAGTGAAAGGAAGTCTATATGCACTGTATTCTGTATACAGAAGAAATTGGGTCAACGAGACAATTTTCCGCGATAATTTATGTGATTAAAGTGACAAAGAGTTTCACCATACAGAGATACTATCTTTTAAGTAGCAGAAACACAGAGATGGTATACGAAGTGAAAGCGGAGCAGCACCAGCACACGATTCCAGTGCAGAGACAAAGAGAAAGTAAAGAGTCAAGGAAAATAAACGTGGTCCTCCAACCGTCTCAGACTTTCTCTCACATTTTTCCAATGACTTCAGTGCGATAGACATTCCATTCGAAATGTAATGTAGTACACTTGAGCCGAAACAGTCAAGTGAAGAAAAGACAGTCAACTCTTGGAGAAAGAGAGAGAGAAAGAGGAGCGCACTAACTCAGTGATACAGCTGAACGTACAGTCACGTGGGTATACTACATTCGGGAAGGAAAGCGACAGAAGAGTAGTGGCTGGATAATACGAACATGTTTATCATGTAGAGGAAAGATTGGGCTGGCGTGACGTGGACCTCTCCCCTCATTACATCTACTCATAGCGGGCCCACTTACCGCAACGAATGGCTTCTCATTTGTTCGTTTCATATCTTAAGCTTTCTCCCAGCTTTCTCCATAACATACCAATCGCGCTCTGTCTCAGAACACATCCTCTCTAACTACAATCTACAGCTTTATGGACATCCACTGAAGTAGGCACTCCAACTTGTAAGCTATAATGTACCTTAAATAGTTACACGTTCTTATTTCCAACCTTATCCTCTTATTCTATTCCACAGCCAGGAATTTAGCTTTCTCCTAATCTAACACATTTATACACATAGGAGCACCATGTTCCCAGTTCGTGCACACAACAACAACCCCATTCTATATATTACACTATATTTTCAATGCATAACAAAATATAGATAGGAGAAAGTAGCTTGAATAGGTTTTGTGTGCTTTTGACTGGGAGAAAGAGAGAGAGAGAGAGTCAGTTCAGACTTCAGACAACATGAATGGAATGCTTAGGGCGAAAAGATATTTAGCTTTAGCGCACCAAGTCCAATTCAAAATAATTGATGTGTGCCGTAACTTAAGTTTTGGGGGAAGGAGCATCGGCTCCTATTTA
Organism: Plutomurus gul; assembly: GCA_019776185.1. Lineage (NCBI taxonomy): Eukaryota > Metazoa > Arthropoda > Collembola > Entomobryomorpha > Tomoceridae > Plutomurus > Plutomurus gul. The sequence continues at coordinate 46,030 of JABASC010000224.1, forward strand.
ACTGGGGGGAGAGGAACTGATGCACAGGCATAAATACTAAATGGTATTTATATGTAGATGTCCCACTATTAGTAGTTCTTAGTCATATAAGCAGAAGGAGGCTAGCGTGGGCTGAATAGTTCAATTCAACTTTGTGAAATAAAAGGCAAACGTAAAATGTGGAAAGTTTGTGCAGAGAAAAAATTTAAAATGCGCACGTTTATGTACTGTAGCATGTAGTGTGACGTCGTGCACTTTATCAAAGTGAATAAACAGGGATTTATTCTCTGAAAATATCCAAACTTTAGCGTTTAGTGCATGCAAAGATAAAATAAAAGTCTTAATATTACATTTCACATTCGTACATATATTTATAGACAAGTCACCAGTAGGCAAACAGCCCGGCACACTACTACATCAAAAAAAGTAATGGAGGATAAAAGCTTGGGCCTTTGTGCCTCTATACTGTAGTATAAGCACGTAGCTATATACGAGGGCAGGGATGGAGATGTCCACGTCTCTCTCTGTTTTCCCACTCTGTGTCTAAATTATGTATGACACTTTCTCGGGCGTCGGCCCACATCACACACACTGTTATTTATCTCGGATAAAACGTATACTAAATACCAGTTGGAAAATTTTCCTTTCGGGTAGGCCATTTCCATATTACATTTAACTAAAATTGGTACTTTACAAAGTATTAGTTGAATACGTGACCACTTCAATATAAAGGTAATATATGGAAAACTAGTCAGGGTTTTGGTTGTGTTTATTACAGTGGGATTAATTATTATGACCAAATGTTTTTAAAATGTGTTGTGAGGGATTATCACATTTAATCGTAAATAACAGTATTTAATGGGATTTTGGCTAGAAAATTGTGATTTACGAAACCCTGGAAAAGAAAGGTGAGTTAATTTAAGGTTTCGTGTCGCATCCTGTTAGCATTAGGAATAGTTGGAGGAATAAAATAGAATGAGAATGCGACACTGTCATTGAGGTTCTGTGTATATAGAGTAATTAACCAAGACACGTTAACTACCGTTTAAAAATTAACCGAAAACAGACATGCTAGTTGTTCAGCCCTGACTTTGCACTTGGGTGTAATTAGCTTGATTAGACCATTCGTGCACATAGATTATTTTATTGCCAAGGATAGGCAGCTGCAGGGAAAAGGAAACGGAGGCTTTTACCGTCTTCGTAGATTGTCTACTGGTAGATTGAGCGTTGTGCGGTGGTGGTGGTGGCTTTTGGTCGTTAGGTCCCGGGAGCGGCCCCGATGTGTGATGTGGATGTGATGACCTTAGTACATTACAAATGCATGCAACTACAAAGCTAGATGTGCTTAAAGCTCTTTAACTCTTCCCCTTTTACTTCTTTTCAGTTAAGAATGGGATGTATTTGAAGAGAAAAGTTTTTCTTACACTTACACTTATATTCTCTTTACAAAAGTAAAAGTTAACTTGGGAAAAACAACTTTGCACTTTCTCCTTGGCTGACTTCAGCATAGATTTTATGCAAATAGCGTTGAGCCTTGGCAATGGCTTCACTGGTCCTCTATCTGCTCTCTTCGGTTAGACTTTCTACTGCTTTCCTTGTCTTTAGTCTCATGCTATTTTCCTTGAAGCTTTGCCTTTCTCTCGACTTTCCTTGTTACTAGAATGTAAGTTCTTGCTGCTTGCCTTTTGAATTATGCATGCCTCTCTTTACACTTTCACCAGCATTCCATTTATTTTCACCCTTATTAGTATGCTTATACTTATTGACTATCAGCGGCCAACTGCTTTCACCACTTACTACAGCAAAACCATTCCTTCTTTTTACAATGTACCGTATTGTTTTTACTTTTTATTTACATTCTCATGAAATCTCAATCCACAGGTTTGAACTTGTAAAAATAATGGCACATTCCATGAAGTTTATGGTAATATTTAATTATTATTTCCCCTGTGACAATAAAAAGACTCTCTTTCGACACATAATAATGTGGACTGTCTGTGAGAGAGCAGAGCAATTCATTTTTCATGGAATAGAACAGCAAGTTGATTCAGAGAAGAATGGTTTGTAGTACCACGAGGGCCTTAGTTTAAAACTTTAGTTTGTAAAGGAATTAACAAGACTTTTGTCAGTTCTTACTGCAGTCGACTTTCACCTCACACTTATACATATAAAGAGTTACATGTAATTCCCTGTGCAAGAGCTCTTATAATATTTACTGACTTTTAGTATTGAAAAGTTTCAAAAGGTGGTCGTTGTTCGTACAGGACAGTGGGGCACAGACAACAAGACGTGGACATACTGACTCGACAACAAAAATTCATTGTGTTAGTGTTGTTAGGGCTCTAGTGGATAAAACATGGAAAATCCAATTTATTTTGCATGTTCAACACACTTATCCTTGAGGAAGGTTTCCCCAGGGAAAGTCCCCTAGCAAAATACCACTCGGAATTCACAAGTATTGTTTTGTTTGCATACATGCATATGGATCCCATGTATTTGCAATTTGGTATGTTCTTTCGGCTTCAGTTGCATATTACGTAGAGCCAACTACTGCCAGCACCGTGTCTGCACATGCTGAATTGCAAATAGTGAAAGTCTGTGCTACCTGCAACCGTGTAACCTACTGACTAGTGGTCTATAGTGGTAGGCACTCAGGACGACGACAATCGAATCGATCCTTATTTGTAAAGAATGAAGTCATACAATAATTCATGTGCTATTTAGAGGAGGGAGGGAAAGAGAGAAAAGGGCTCCTCTGAAGCGGTAGGTATTCAGGACGACGACAATCGAATCGATCCTTATTTGTAAAGAATGAAGTCATACAATAATTCATGTGCTATTTAGAGGAGGGAGGGAAAGAGAGAAAAGGGCTCCTCTGACTCCACAGACAATCAGCATAAATTATAGTAACTACTCTAACGGAACTATTTATTCACCTATGTTAAGTAGAAGGAAATGTAAAGATTACAGTCCTATAGTGGCAGGAAGAAAAGAACATAATTAGATTTTTAAAGTTGGAAAGTTCAATTTCCTTCCATCTTGGCACTTCACTAACAGCTTAATTAAGTCTTGTCACTCGTACACTTTGCCTTCCCACACAAATCCGGCGTTACGAGAAATCTTTAATCAAAATCCTGCTTCATGATTTAAATATATGTTCGAGACACACACACGATGAATATTGTAGTATTTACATTGATATTAATGAAGTCGGTGTTTCCAACCACCCGGTCGTTTTAGGGGTGAACCAATTCGGCCAATTGGTTGAAATTGGTTGAATTAATATGTACCAATATATTTTGACAGAAAAACGGTTAAAACCGGTAAAATTCAAAAAAAGCCAGTCAAAATTAAACATTAAATAACATAATATTATCATTCGTATTATTTGTACGGCATTGAAGGTGTAAATGTTAAATGTTAAAATGTAACCTCAGGTGCACATGACAGCAAATAGAAATATAACTTCCCAGAAATCAAAAGCTGTCAACACCAAAAGATAGTTGGTAAATCGTGTAGGCAGTACGATAAAAAAAAGAAAAGGAAAAGTAATTCACAAGTTCAATCCTAATTGATTGCATGTTTGCTATTCTATTACATACTTCAAATAGTATTCAGTATTTCCTTTTACTGTGAAATTTGGACAGATTTCGCAACTTCAAGCGTTCTTAGAGAATCAATAGGAAAATAAGAAATGGAACAGCTTGTTGGGTTCTAAAATGGTGAATATAAGATCGCGTGTATTAAAACCAGGGTTTCGGTTTTGATTATCACAGTGGGATTAATTACTGTAATCAAATGTTTATAAACATTTGTTCACAGAGACGCTATGTGTGATTTAAATTTTATTAATCCCACTGTGATGGGATTTTATCAGAAAAAGTGTAATTAACGAAACCCTGGTTAGATGGAATTGGAGCAGTTGGGCGTTTTAATGGTATTATAGGTAGTAGAGCGTATCACTCACGTGTTGGGCGTTTTGAATATGTCAACTAAGGAAGGGAAGAATTGTGTTTAAAAATGCTGTCAAAAGTGATTTGGAAATACGCAATTTCACGGGTAAAAAAACTGCGTACAAATCATTGTGTATATTCGGCTTAGTGTCACTTTTGTGAAGTTGTATGTGAAATTCCCATTTGTAGGACGCACGCAGAGATAAACTGTCAAACTGTCAGATACCGTAGCCAAGACTCATTGTGTGGGTACTTATCATTGTTGCCAATGAAGCGTTTCAATGCTTATTTTATGTTCGAGACCGAATGCATAGCTGTAGTATATCTGATGTACTGCGGGTAAATAAGAATCCCTGAATCCGAGATATAAAATATACAACTGCACTACTTAGTTTTAGGAAGATGAACTTTCGTGAAACTTTGCTCCATTTCTTTATCCAGATTTATTTACCTTCACATTGTCACATTTTAGTAAATGTATTCTCTGTTGAAATAATAACAAATGTGATTTTCCGTTTCCTTGAAAGTTTCCGAGACTTGAGCGCTACCTACTTACTACCATAAAATTATTAGCTAGATTATTTCTACCTAAGAAGACGGATTCTGTTTCTACGACTGATGACCTCATATTCAAAATCGTAATGTTAAAATGGAATATTGATCCACGAATTTATATAATCTTAATTTTCAGCTAAAATTCAAGTGTCTGTGTGATCAAACATTTAAAAACATTTGATCACAGTGTGATTATCAAACCCGAAACCCTGAATTGCACATTAAAATTTGATTCAGAAGTTTATAAATAGTGAAAGTACGTCAGAACCATCCGAGTATGTGATAATTATTTCTGACATCTTTCTCTGCACTGAGCAAGTTGTAACATGAGAGTAGAATCGTGTTAAATCTGAAGAAGCTTGTGGTATAGTGCTCACTCAGATGCAGACAACTCAATGCAGCAGCCAATTTACACAGCAATATTTTTTGCAGAAACCCCTAAAGCTAGAGAAAGTCACAAGTCGTGACAACACATACATATGACACAATTTTCTTCTGCAGTTCAAGTCAAACAAATAGTCTTCATGATACAAACAACTTTGCTCACAGTACAGATCTCTCTATAACTTCTAGTGTCATGCTTTCTCCAGTCCACTATAACTTTCTTCGATAATAACTTTGGGAATTTCTGTTCTCCTTCCTTTCCAGAAAATATCCTTATTATAAGACTCCCCACTAAGCAACCAAACCATTCTGAAACGAACAATAAGGTACTACCTTAAATTACAAAAAATTGAATTTCCTATCTTTTTTACCTGACCTTATTGCTGGCAGAAAGTATCCAAGATAATAATACAGGTTTTTTCCAATCATGGAAAAACATCTGATAACTGGAATGAAGTTTCTTTTTCACGACCTTTATGATCGTATGGATGGAGGAGACTACCGATATAGATTTTTTACACTGGCAAGACCTTTTGTGTACAAGCAGTCTCTAAACTGTCCTTTGACTGTAGCAGTACAGGATTTAAGGAGTCTGGTAGTCCAAAGGCAACAGTAAGTTATTTGATGTACTGTGCTTAGCAGTACAAAGGAAATACCAGAATCCAATACAACGTATATATCTGTACACCTAGCTAAGTACACGTAACTTGTACGAAATGTTTCTGTCCAAGATGGATACATGTCTTATATACGATTCACCTCCATATATAGTGAGTGGAGGAAAGAAAGTGGGAGAAATCGCCGGAGAAAGTAACTCTGCTTAGAAGAGAAGACAGGGAAAGAGAAAGGAATACAGAAATATCCATTGGCTGTGTTGGCTTGGTCGGTTTCTTCTTCCTCCTACCAACTTATATATGTACACATTATATACTATAAGTTAGACCGTGGAGAAAGCAACTGGAGTAGTAGTGTAATGTTTAGCAGAAGAGAAGTTATAAAATATATGTTACGTCTCTTTCCCTCTCTCTCTCTCTCTCATGGCATTACATTACATTGCATTACGTTACATTACATTGCATGGCATCTCAGCACGGTTTTCACGAAACGTGAACATTTCCCAAAAGCAGAATTGTAGAAGACGAGCCGAGAGGAAAAGCAAAGCAGGGATTTCATTTTTTGCTTAGCTCACTTCATCTTGTCTCATTTGCTTCTCTGCTCTCCTTGTCTCTGAGTCTACAACAGATCTGCTCTCCCAGTACTCGCAGTGGCAGACACAGTTTTGAAAAAGACTTTCTCCTACTGTAATGTTGAGTGCTACGGGTCGAAGTCTGACTCACTGAGTAAACGGG